>JAOTQE010065487.1:0-17841 GCA_025631205.1 Nesometra sesokonis
GACGGGGGGCGCTACAAACTTCCGAAAGTCTATGACCCGCTTATCGACCGTCACGTGATCAAGGTCAAGACGGGTCATTCCGCTGATGAAAGCTGTAGAGTTGACAGCTGAAAATTTCGGAGGTAAATACATTGTATTGAGATCAAAAGTTTAACATTAAATCATACAAATATTTTTATTGTTTATGTATAGATTTCGGCAAGGCAAGCAATATGTTTATGAGTTGCCTGCAAAGGATCCAGCAGCACTTGCTGTGTTTGCAGAGACGGGCTATCAGCATGCCAAGGGATCACCAGTTAGTGTACAGTCTTCTCCATTGTAAGTTGTTTGAATAATTATGGCTATAAATGGCAAAACTACAAAGTTTCGCACAGGAAGAGATATAAGCAAATAAACAACAGAAACTTCTTGTATATTTTGTCCAATAACTTAAATTATAGATGTCCATATTTTATAATTTACCCCTCATTTTGAAGCTTGCAAAATGTGTTAATACTGTTTTAACAAAAACTCAATTTTCATTTTTCTACAATTGGTGGTTTTTGCCTTGACATACCTCAATTGTATTTTTACATGCTCAGCAGCATTTGTTTCATATGCTTGACTCAAAGTACTTCAAGGTGCATCATATACTGTATATCAGGTTTCCCCATAATATGAGTCTCATGGTAGGGAAATTCAAAATTTAGTTATTGGTATCTTCTAATAGAGCATAATATAAGCTGTAATCTACACTTTGAGTGTCCCAAAGTCCCAAAGGGGCAGCCCCTCAACAAATAGTACTTTTGCAGTCACTGAGCGACCCATAGTTTTAATCCAGAGCCTTTCATCTCAGTATATATTTGTTTTATATACTGGATTCATACATTCTTGTTCATTGATTGAGTTCAGTGTAGTGCTGAACACTGCAGTCACCTGCATAAAACTTTGACACAAATGCATCCAGTGCTGCATTATCAAGGCTGCTGTAATGAACATCAGCTTGCTTACAAAAATCATCAGATACTGACAGACTGTACCTTGTCGGCACTGTCGATAAAACTTGCCATGTCATCGTCAGTTAAAAGCTTAAATCTTGGAGTATCAAAATTTTAAAGGCTGTTACGCCACCTCCCAATCCAGCCATGATGAAACACTTCAGTCGCAACCGGTACCAGTGCCGGGTCACATGAGATAGCGCCATCAGGTGCTGAAATTGGGACAGAATCCGTAAATAGTCTTTCTACTATTTACAGATCCATAAATAGTACTTTGGTGGTTGGATTATGTTTGGTCATGTGACATGCTTTTAACCAATCAGTGAACAAGGATACATCAAACCAGTATATCACTAAATATTGGTTTTCTTTTTTCAGTGATAATCTTGTTGAAAAACTTGCTCAAGCTCTTAAGGTAATTATAAACAGTTCCTGATTTTTATAATCACAAATAATAATATGTAAATTAAAAGACAGGGGCGAATCCAGGAACAACCAAAAGAGGGAGGGGGTGGCCTTTTGCCAAACCCGGGTGGGCGTGGTTTATATGTTTAATTTGGCAAGCAAAAAAAGTTTATTAAATACTGTATTCCTTCAACCTTGAACAAGAAATATACTGTATTTATTTATTTATTTAAAAATTCGACAAATCCTGTCCAAGACTGGGTTATTGTTATCGGATTATCGGATCTATTAACATTTATATTTAAAATCAACATGGTCAATTACTATTAGCGTAATATAACTAATTAAGCGGCTAAGACCTGTGGCCCTCTATACGTTGTGACGTGAGATGGCAAATATTTTGAATGGTTATGGTGGTTCTAATTCCTATTTTTGAATACGCTACTATAAATGTATTTTTATTGTTATTACTAAGTTTGGCCGTTTTAATAACAATAATACTCACAAAAAGAATTATTATAGCTTGTAATACCTATTTTAAACGAGTATATTTTAACAGCAATCTTTGGCTACGTGCTAACTAATACTGTACGAATCGTCCAAATTTTGGGGTACGGGTTGGTTTAGGTACGGGTTGTCTTGTATCCGCCTGTGTTGTAAAGAGACGACCAGAAGGAAGGCGCGAGGAAAAACGATTGGATACTGGCCTAAAAACGAGCGTTTAGATGCCAGTTTACAAGCGTCAGCTTTCCTCATAGCCTAATGGGTTCGTAAATCCTCATAATATTGTGTCTGGCCATGGAGAAAAGTAAATAGATTTCTTTTCTTTTCTCCGTGGGTTGGAGTATGGCCGCCGACATGATAGGAAACCTAGAAATAGAGTAAAAACAAAGATAGTATGAATAGTTATACTCGATCGGGGCCGGGTACTGGACGAATAGGTAGTCTACAAACGTCGCCTACAGTAATTGATTTTACCCGGCAAAACAAAAGAACGAAACTCCACTGTTCAGGGCGATCAGGCCTATCTAATCTGACAAACCCTGACCCCGAAAGGTCAAATTGCTGTACAGATTAGGATTAGCTGCTTCGCAGCAATAAGAATAACTGTTTTACAATTATTATATTTTTAACATTCTTTTGTTCTATTTACATATGTCACACATATTTTATGTTGTCAATGTCATTAGGTTTGGATTAAATTTACTTTTATTTATTGATAAATTTGAAACTTCTATGAAAGATTGCGTGTGCGCAATTTCGACATAGCAACAACGTTAGAACGTAACGCGATTTGATTAGTTGGATTCCGGAATAGTAGGCGATTACATGGAACTATATTTTGGGGCTATGTATTCTGTGACAGTTTACCATCTAGCCGTAAATAATGAATCTATAGAATAAACCTACCAACATTTATAATTGTAAGCAGAAACACGAGCCATTTTATGATAATACAATTTGATTTTAATATCAATCTGAACATGGTTTGGAGGAACAATTCTCATCTTCAGCAGCATGGACATAGGAAACTGAGATATAGTGTTGAGTGGAAAAAAAGTTTGGTGCTAATCCCCCCCCCCCCCAAAAAAAAGTGTGTTCCCCAGTGAGTGAGAAATGTGTACATATACTGATTACAGGATGTGCCCACTGTCAGGCCTAATTAGTGTAGAATTGAATAGGTTACATAATAGCACTATAATTACATTTCTATTGTGATAACTTCAGTATATACTGCACTATTTTTGTCCATTCAAAATGTATAATGTATAGCTTTAGTATATGAACGAATTTATGGGTAACACATTTATAAGAAAATGATTTTTATTAATACCAAAAATAATGCAGCCAATAGTTATTATCAAAACAGATCATAAATCATTACATAATCAATTGCCTTTAGTACTTAAGGCTATGTTCAGACTCAACGATTAAGCGGAGCGTAACGTATGCGGCGTACGATTATCTGTTTCCGAACTAGCTGGCGATTAGCGCAAGTCCCTAATCCGGAGCGTAACCTGTGCTCCTTGCAAACCTTGGTTTAGCGTAAGCTACGGAGCTACGCCTCGTACACCTGAATGGTTTTGTCTTTGTTACAATCACAATTTGCAATCAGTCTGCATTGGTCAATCAATTACGGATCACTGGTCATAGAAAACTACACTGGCGGCAATTTTAAAATTGCTGATGACTTCCGCTACGCCTTGTGTCCGAACACCTTGTTCGTTACGCTGCAGATTAGCTTTCGCCTTGCTTACGCTAAGCTCCGCTTAAGCCATGAATCTGAACATAGCCTTAGTAAACAAAATTGGCCTAATCATTTTTCCACCCAGGAATGTCTCTCAGTTTGCTGTTGAGTTTAATAGACCAAATATTTACAACCATGACTTGTTACATTTATTTGTTTTTCTTTCTTTTCATTCAGGATTTTTCTGCAGATAAGGACATTGTTACTCTGTATATCTGTTTTGGTGCTTTATTTGTTATAACTGTTATGGTGATAGCCTTGGTTGTAGAGTGCTGTTATATAACGTTTGGAGAGAATAAAGAAACTAAAGAGAAAAAAGCAAAATGAATAAGAAACTAAAAAGAAGAAAACAATTGAATCAAGCAACTAAAATAATCTACATCTGATGCCAAATTTGATAATATTTATCTTCTTATTGATTTTAAGTATTGTAGTGTAATCTGTAGACGTTTTAATTTATAGATATTTAAAAAGAAAAAAATATAATTTTGTAGTATATAGCTTATTTAATTTTCTTATACCATTTTCTCACTATTCCAAAATGTTATAATTTTAACAGTTATTAACAAGTTGTATCAAGTTTGGTGATCTCATATTTTTGTACGTTTCACACATGCAGTTTTTAAACCATGACAAATCTCAGGAAAATAACAATTTGGCATAACTGAGGCTGCTAATATTGAAAACTTGCATGTTTGTTCATGCCTATATCAGGCGTGGACCCAAGGTGGGGCCCACCGGACCCGGCCCCCTCTCCCTTTTGACTTGGCAAAATATTTTTTGCACACTTTGGACTTCTAAAAGTGCACTAGAGAACATCTGTATAGCAAAAATTTTCCCGGGCCCTAGGTGGGCCCTGGACCCACGCCTATTGACATTAATTTAGTGTTAAAATCTCACACTTGTGTTTGTTCAAATTGACATTGGGCCCCCTCTGTCGAGCTCCTTTGGATCCACCCCCGTATCTGCTTGAATAAAACAAAAATTATTGAATGTGACGGTGCTGAAAAGCTGTAGGTCTTGTTTTTGTAAAACGAAAAATATCAAAAACGTCACATTATTGCATGCACAGAAAACTCAAAAAAAATCTGAACAAAAACAGGTCTCGCATTGGCCTGTTCTTGTTTGGCAATGTGGGGTACCCTTTTGAAATCTCACAGTTTTCCATGGATATGCATCTACATTCAATCAAACCTAGTTACAACTTTTTAACAGTTATTAATATTGCAAAATAGCAGTAGTGTGAAAAAGGTATTATTTAGTATGGTAGACTAGTTGTTTAGATCTTAGTAACAAGATTTTGAACTTAAAACTGTTGTCACATGATCTTTGAATGAAGTAATAAAATGGCATTTAACTGGTGGTGTGCTGTACCCTAAAGTTTAGACTTTGGTTCTCAGTTCAAATGCATCATCCTTCTACTGGTGTTTGGACTAGAGGGTCAAAATAAAAATATATTATATTCTACATCAAACATTTAAACTGCACTGATTGGTTGAAAGAGTATCACGTGATTAAAAATATTCCTACTATTCCAGCTTGCTGTCGTCACTTTACAGAATACTGTAGTATACTATTTATAAAAGTGACGTCAGTTTATGATGTCTCTTTGCGATATAGTAAAATACTATTTCGCAAAGTGACGTCTCTGACCAGGGATCTGCTCTGACAATTGTGATTTTTACACAGTAACAATCTAGGCTAGGCCCTAGCCTAGGCATTCCGATCAGCTAATTGATGACGATATAGTGCATAGGGCTTTCCGTCCGTTTTCTGTCCGTTTTCCGAGAATTCTGTAGACATTGTGGAGTGAATTTTGAGGATGTAGGCCTAGACCTAGTAGTAGGCCCAGATCCGCGGTAAACGTAGGCATAGGCCTACAGGTAGGCCTAGCCTAAGCCCTTTGTATTTAAGGTGTTTTATGTAGAATATAATAAAAATATACGTTGCCTAATTCGAGTTTCAGGTGAAAACTATTGGCCTCGTTGCCTTCAAATAATACTATTCTTCATGGCTGCGCCCCTCAATGAATAGTACTATTTGGAGGCACCTCTGCCCATAGTTTTAACCAGCAACTCTCAATATAGTTGCTCTCAAGGCAACATATATTTGTATGCAGTACTAGCATACCGTCTTTCAGACAAGATGTTAAGCTGTTGGTACTGTTTGCAATATGGACCATATGCATGTTAAACAATACGGTACAGTACTGTACACTCTTCTGAAACAGTAGGGGATTAATTTTGCTGTTAAATATCAGACCTACATGTGCTTGTACAACTTGGAATTGAGCCCGTTCTTTCTAGTTTTGCTGAATCCGCCCCTGTTTATGCCATAATGATGGTTTAAGTATTAACAAATTGCTGCTATCTTGTGATTTATAAATTATGAAACAGCAGTTATGTATGTAGTACTATACTACATTTTTTATAAGCACTGCTGTAGTCTCGTTATAAAATTTGGATGGTAGGAAGTCGTATGTGAGTTTATACAATTTGTATTATCGCCTTTAAAACCCTTTACAGTATTTCAATGAAGATAATATTTGTGACAACAGCAGTGGCGGCGCCAGGAATTCCCCGACGCCACCAATGCCCCCGACAGGGAAGGAAACCCCCGACAGCCTCCGGCAGATGGGCCAAGTTTGAGCCCCCCACCCGTACCGCCCCTACTGGACAACAGTAAAGTTATAACTTATCTTTTGATGTTTTAGTTATTTATTTTGATGCATGATGCATGCAGTATGTTAAATGACTTTTTAAATAAAATATGAGTCATTCGTACAATACATATAGGTCTGAATTGTTTTATTTGATGTACAGTACACGCAATTTTAAGCAATAAATACTGCGAAAACCCTCTTTTGCATTATCAATTACATTTGTGGGTCGATTGCCTCCAAATGTAGCATGAGTGAGTGGGAAGTCAGCAACGGGTACTCAAATGATGCCTGGTTATTTTAGACTACGGTGAGGACGGTCATATATGACAGGTGGACCCCACACCCCGCCCCCCCCCCCCGCATAACACCATCGCCAGTGTTACGCGCCGAGAATCTCCCGTTTCTTCAATCATCAATGTTGACATGTGGAATTATTTTCCTATCACCCCAAACTTTAGTAAAATTATCCTAAAATTGATAAAAATACATGAAAGTTAAATCGAAATTACTATTGCAAAAAAAATTAAGAAATCAAATTGTACGAAATAAAGTAAAGAGGCCGATAAAAACACCGAGAAAAATTATAAAATTAACAGATAAAGTAGCATGATTATAAAAAACCTACCAAAACTGAGCAGACTTAAAGTATGGATTGTTTCAACTAAGCACAAGATAAAAAACAAAACAAAGAAAACGCTATAAAAGTGAAAAAAAGAACAGTGGGAATCGCTGAAATTGAAAAATAATTATTGTATGTGATATTTTTTTTTTGATATGTGTAAAAATTACACTCAATTAGGCTCTACGAGTTATAGTGTAATTTGATTGTGTATTTGTTTTATATGAACTTGAATTAAAAAGAGATGTAATTTGTGCAATCGGTTAACAAATCTAAAACGTCGCATCACCACCTACAAGCGATCATGCCAGTAGCGGCGCAAGAATTCACCGACAGCAGGGCAATGCCCTCGACAGGGGGCACGGGACCCCCAACGGGTTGGGTAAGTTTAAGTTTAAAGTGGGCGTGTTCCCCCGGTTTTTAGTCTGACGAGAAAAAAAACTTATTTGCCATATTTTGCGTGCTTTTTTAGCCCGTTTTAAAGCCCCGACGAAACCTTAAATTTCTTCCTGACGGGAATGGGGGAGGGATCTAGGCCCCCCCCCCCCTCCGTAGCACCGCCACTGGAATTTGGCCTAAACCTAAATTGTACAGAAATTGTATTTATCAGAATGCAGCATTAGTGCTTGACTGATGACTGACATACTGCCATGGCGCCCTCATTAGTTGACTACCAACTAATTAATCATAAACTCACCATAGTAAAATACCAACTGAGTAATCAGACGAATAACGAGATGTCACACAGCAATATGAATCATTTTATGGCGGGAAACATTGTTTGACAACATGCTAGGCCTATCAAACCATCGCTTCGACCAAGGAAATAAACCAACGATAACGTTTTAAAAGGCAACCAGGTTAACGGAACCATATACCGAAAAATAAGGTAAATTTAACGGTCTTTTTGTACCAGCATCTAGGCCTAATGAATAGTTATGAATATCGATAATCATGCAAGCAGGTACCTTATCGATAATTCAGCAGTGCATATAAATAATGGTAGGCTATTGTATTGGATTTCCATCTATAGAATTCCGAGTCATCATTGATGGATGCAATTACATTGAGTATACAATGAATTCTAGAAAGCGATCTCTTATAAGTTTGCTGTTGAATAAAAGATAACATCGATGTTTAGGACAAATTTGCTACACCAAGCGCAGATCCAAGGGCAAGCCCCCCTCCCCACCTTCTTTTGGATTTGGCAAATGGATGGAAAAAAAATGTTTGCACACTTTGGGCCTTTAAAAGTGCACCATCATCTGTAGAGAAGCATTTTCCCGGACCCTGGACCGACCCTAGACCCGCACTGGACCCACGAATTTTGCCATAATTGTTTTTGTTAATCTCAAACCTTTTCAAATCTCAAACCTATGCTTGTTCAATTTGACATCAGGCCCACGGTTTCGCTGGCCGCCCCTGTATATGTTTGCTATACAATATACCAAATAAGATGCAGTAGGGGTAGTATGGGCCAACCATGCTCATGAAATAACAAATTGGAAGTCAGATCTGCTGGAAGTGATCAATGGGCTCATGCCTGCAAATTATGCTTTAATTAACTCACCGACCGACTAAGAATAGGGTTGATTAGTGTTGTGTTCTTTGTAAATGTTTCTACTACCAATAATGTAAAACTTGCTTTGTCTCTATTGCGCACAACCTGACAAGTATGTAAGTGTGCTTAACTAAATTAGCAGTTAACAATTAGGAATATTCAACCGTTAACTAAATGTTACCTGTTACCCGTAATAAAATGGGAGAAAGCATTTCTTGGATTTCTTTACTCCATAGGCCTACTTATTAACTTGTCTTTTAAACTAATTCAATTCAAATGACGCTTTATTCAGAGCATATCAGGACCCTACACAGAAAATTATAATACTGGTGATAGTAAGTCCATATTGTTTGTTTAGTTATCTTTTGATTTATAAATGTGCCCTTTGTTTTGTGAGTATGCTCCTTGTTTTGTGAGTTTGATTATTTTTTAATTTCTGTGTTTGTCTTTTGTCAAGTTTTCTATTTGAACACTAACGGGCGCCATACTAATTAACAATACAGAATGTATGACTTAATACAGTAAAAGAAACACTTCCTTAAGCCAGGGGCTCATTGCGTCGTGCGAAACCACACACACAGGGAGCAACGGTTTAGTCGTGCGACCGTCTTACGGCCGTCGCACGACGCAGTGAGTGCCCGGCTTTAGTGACCCAGGAAGAGGCAAACTCTTACGCGCGCGTACAGAAAGGCGCAAGCAGAAACTATGAACGCTCCTATTGGTTAATCATTGTACGCGCGCGTTTGCGTCTTTTTACGTGCTTTTTGTACGCGCGCATTACAGTTTGTGATTTTTTTTTCTGGTCACTGACAATCATCATGTTGGTTTTATGTATCACACGTGGGTGTGGTTGGACAGTCAATGTAATATCTTAGAGACAATGACAAAGGTAATTGGCAAATGTTAATGAGAAAGGAAGTATTCAAATTAAGTGCACATTAATAGAGCCTAAGTGCTCTCTAATTAGCCATTGTCCTTGTTTATCCATAATCAAAGACTTATTTAAAGCTCCTAAACAAAAATATGTATGTTGCCCAAGCACAACATTAGGTCGGTCGGTCGGAAAATGTTTTTTTTTTAAGTAGGTACCTCTTACTGCATTTACAACAAGACAAAGTAATCGTGGACGATTACACCCTCGCCTATGTTTTGAAAAAGGTTTTTTCTTCTTTGTGTGTTTGTTCGTTTGTGTGTTCATTTGTGACCAGCATAAAGCCATAGTTTTCACTCTTTTCCTACATTCACTGTGATAGCATTTATACCTCCATGGTGATAGGGAGGTATCAGGAACACAGAGAATAAACATACTGTACTAGATACTCTATTCAGGGTCAAGAAAGATTATGTTTAGAATTTTAATGATAATAGCTAACAGATAGTACCAGATTATATCAGTATCTGTCATGCCTGTTTAGTACCTACTGTACTTTTTTCATTTAAGAGAGGGCAGTAGACACAAAATAATATAGATTAGAATCCAGAATTCATGTGGTAAGGCGCACCAGCACCAAACCTCAGGAGGATCTTGATACGGTTGGTTCTGATATTGTTTGAAAATTTGAAGTAAATTGGCCCAATAGTTTGTGAGATATGGACGCAGACAGACACACACACATACGCAGACACACAGACAGACGCAGCTTATTGCAAGAATACCCTCTTCCCACTTCAGTGGGGCGAGGGTAATAACACGAATTTTTTTTTCCTCTATTTTTTGGATCACATTAATGAATTCTTACAGTTTCCGGAATAATTTTATGTAGGCACAATTCAGTGGATTGTTTTATGTATTTAGCTGAAAAATCAAGAAATGTGAAAAAACAATTGTGTTAAGATTCAATATTTCGACATCAGTTATGTAATCATCATTCAGTAAGAAAATATAACACCCTCCCGAGTTGAAATACACGTCATCGTTTTCACAGTCTAATACCTGGAGTATGCATTATTTTTAGGTTAATCAGTGAACCTTTCAGCTCTTGTATAACATTTTCTGCTAGTAAGGCAAAATATCAGAGCTCTAGCCAACATCTCCGAAGGGGGTCTTGAGTATTTTTTCAAAGGACGTCGCGTCGATCCAAAGGGTAAAGAAGTTTGCGCTAATAAAGTATATTGATATACCTAGGGCTACATTTGGCAATTTAAAGAGTGTAATAATTCAAACGAAATGTCTTCGTTGGGAGAAAACACCCAAGTGATAACGGTTTAATTTTTTTTTTATTTTATAAATTTCACGTTTTGTTAGTGATGCAGCAAAAAGAAATTCTCTGGAAAAGGAATGTTTGTCAGTACTCTTAGAATATATAATGCGTTGATTAGGCATTGATACTGTAAATTAAACTAATAATTAAGTCAATTGAGTCAACGCAATTAAATACGTATTATCACTCAAAATGACCAAAATGCCATAACCATTAAGTTTGAAATTAACTTGCTCATATTAAAGTTAATAACTTGAGAATTGAAATTAGTGTATGTAAAAATTGTTTAATACGATTTTTTTAGACTGAAAATTAACCAAAATTACAGAGGCTTTTTGCTCATATCCATCATTATAATATTGCAAAATTAGGTGCAAATATTTTTAATCTTATAATTTTCCCCAGAACACCAGTTATGAAGCCATGTACACAGGCGGAATTGAAGAAGCCATATACACAGGCGGAATTTATTAATGGCGATTTTACTTCGATATTCAATTTATTTGATTATGTCGTTAATGCCCTGCATATACGTAAAATACAATGATTAAATTTGATACTGAAATTGACCATTAAGAAAATGGAAATGAGAATACTCGCATGTACTCATTAAAAGATAGGACGCCATGATCGGTAAACGTCATGCTATCACTATTGTTAAAGTTTTCAAATATTTGACGTCGAGCACTGCTTTAACATACAGTGTCCAATGTTTAGTTGTTTTTTTTTTGGTAATTACACCATATAATTTAAGGCCGTATCCATGAATTGAGAAAGGGGGTGCCCAAGCACGATCGTATTTTGAGAATAATTTAAACAATAAATAAAAGAATAAAAAAAATCGAAATTAAAAAAGAAAATTAAAGTAATGAAACGTTACTCTATCGCATTTTTTTGCAAAATTTGACCACCCTCCCACCCTCGTTGCTTTGTACTGTGACTTTCAGCTTGACCACCTCCTGTCCCTGTACATACTCAATGTTATTGTTTTTCGTTTCTTAGATAACCTGCGTACAATATGCATCCAATATCCTGGACTACCCCACACCTCTAAGAATTTGTATTCATTTTAACACACCACCCTCCCGTCCTTCTGTGCGTATGTAATTGTTGAATTCCCCGTATAAATTAAGGAACAATGATACTTACAACCACGTTTCGCAGACGGTCCTTCTGCTTTCTCAGGGTAGGTTTTCACATCTATGTGA
Source organism: Nesometra sesokonis (assembly GCA_025631205.1). Taxonomy (NCBI): domain Eukaryota; kingdom Metazoa; phylum Echinodermata; class Crinoidea; order Comatulida; family Antedonidae; genus Nesometra; species Nesometra sesokonis. Next base: position 11,882 of record JAOTQE010065487.1, read on the forward strand.
CGTCATGTCAGATTGAAAATAACGGAACGGTTCTTGTATAGGCCTACTCAGTTTTTTTTGATCAACAAAAAAGGAAATACATCTTCAAAATCGTCAGTGGCGTATCCTGGGGGAGGGGGTGCTTATGGTGATTGAGTACCCCCTCCTCCCAGGAAAAAAAAATAAAAATACCATATAAATAATTTAGCTCTCGAGCACCATGCCTTCAGAGGAATTAAACACCTCCTTCAGGAAAGGAAATGTTAACGGCCGCGAGAAAAGAAGCGTAAAAAAACCTTACCTCTAAAAAAATGCCACAAAACGGAAGGAAGAATATTTTTTTTCTTGTCAAAACCCCATCGGGTTTGAGCACCCTTCCCGCAATCCTAGATACTCCCCTGATCGTGTCTATGGAATATTTATAAATCATGCAACAGATGGTTACTATCTAGTAGTTGAGAGAACATTACGTAAATCCTGACCTAAAATAGAAAAGAAAATTGATTTCTAAGTAACCTTTGTAAAAATCGGACCATGCATCGAACGGAGTGCACAACAATTAGAAATTGTTTTAGCGCACATTATGACGTCGTAATTTAATGTGGGTACTTATTAAAAAGGTCGCTCAGAAAACTTGAGTTATTTACCAATGTGGTATTATGACGTCACAATAATATTCACAACAATAATATAATGTAGGTACTTCATTTACTAATAGGAGGAACATGGTCGGAGACTAATTGTTTATCTACAATAAGTCACAATATAATAGGCCTATTAATAATACCGAAATGTATAAAGTGCACGGTACATTTTTTTTGTACTTTGTCGTGTGACTCCCACGTATACTGTATTTTAATCATTCGCACAAAATAAGATCTTAAAGAAGGGCCTAGGCCCCTATGCCAAATTCTCTTTTTTAGCTCCGAATATACTAGATGGAGCTCCATAACTACCTGTCTGGTAAAACAAGGGATCTTTTAGGTGACTGTCGGAAAATTTAGAAGACGCCCTGATTAAAGAGGAATTCCGGGAATTTTTTTTTATGGATACACCTATAGAACAATTAGTAGTTACCCTACTAACAAAGATTCACAACATTTAGATAATGATGTCATGAATGAAAACACTTTCCAAAGTAGGCATTAATTCAAAAAGTGGTTCTACTACTCATATTACACAATGCTAAAGCATAGGAAAATTGCAGATTTTGAAAGGGTTGTGTTTGGAAACCGTATTAAAAAACAAGGGGTTGCGGACACATTTTTGTGTCATGGCGCTATGTTGCTGTCGCAACCCCTTGGCCGCTTGTTGTCAAATAAATAAAAGAAATGAAATGAAATGTCACATCAAAAATTACCTGTCGTAATGTGGATTTGACTAATCTTTCCATTTTTGTGAGTTATAATTGTAAAGTTTCTGCGACTACGCCTGAGGCGTTTTGTCCTCTGATTTCTGTAGCCTGAGGCGTTAATCGCAATTTTCATAATCCTATAATTTAAAAAATACATTGTATACAGTTTTAACAGCGAAGTAAGCTTTTACAATTTATAACGATATTTTATTTCAATTTTAATGTTTATGTATATTACCAGTTGATAATTATTTTCATATCTCGTAGATATTGAAAGTGTCACCCATACAATGCTGGTTATTAGAAATTGGAAAGAACAAAGCGCAAATAGTCACAAACGTACGTGACCAGACTGACAGACAGACAGACAGACAGACAGGCAGGCATTTTTGAAAAGCTGTTTATGGAGACGCTTTCCCCGTCTTAAAATATTCTTAAATATTATTGCGTGTTACAAATGAAAGGTTTTAGCCACAAGGCTAGCCATCGCTTAATAAGTGCACATTACTATGCCTAGTAAATCTAATTCAAATGTGATACCTAATTGTCTTTATTAAATCATTATCTATCGTATTCTTTCTACTCTTATGATTACAGTAAACCAGGGACATCACATTTTCAGAATGAACTGTTCATTATGAAAGAATTAGATGAAGGCTAATTAACACAATTCCATCACCATGTCATCCGCATCAACAACACCATCATCGTTTTAATCGCCGTTCTCTAACATAATGGTGACATCACCATCATCATCATCATCATCATCATCATAATCAATATCATCGTTATTATATCATCATCATCATCATCATCATAATCATCATCATCATCAGTATTTGAGTCAGTCAGCATCACCTCCGCTACCACCAACACCGCAAAAAAAACCACCACCCCACCGACACCACCACCATCGCTGCCACCGACACCACCACCACCACCACCAGCAACACCAAATTTATCATTAATACAATCATTGTCGTCAACATCAACATTATTTTTAATTTTTTATGGTGTACAGACAAACTACATTGAAGTATTCTTGAAGAATTTAAAGCAAAAAATAAACTTTAAAGGGGGTCGATTATGAAATAATTTAATTTACTAAAAATACGCTGTAAATCGATTTGCGATGATAATTTACACATGAAGGCAATCGGTAATCCCACGTTTAAACTAACAATATTACTACAGGTTGCAAGATATTAATGTTCTAAATTTGATAATATAAACTGATCTATTATGTATTTGTCTCAGTTTTCATCCACCGTGTTCAACTAATCATTAATGCATTAGTGCTTTGTTATTCTCTACACTAGATGAACAAAACTGATTAATTTTGCTACGCCTATTATCCGTTGCCATGACAATCAGTACCAATACAATGTCTTGGCTTTATTTCTGTTCTAAGATATTCGTTGCGTGATTGAATATGGATTTTAAATATCAGTCCTTTGTGAATCAATTCTGCTTCTGGTTGTATGCAGTTTACGAAAGATTGTTGACATAAATCTTACCACCACCACCACCACCACCGCCACCATCGCTATCGTTATCGTTATCATCATCATCATCATCATCATCATCATCATCATCATTATCATCATCGTCTTCATCATCTTCGGCATCGTAACTTTCATCGCCATCGTCATCCTCATCGTCGTCGTCATCATCATTGTCGTCGTCAATCCATAAATCAAGTATTCCATTGTTTGTAAATCCGCACGTTCATTGGTCTGTCTGTATGTCTGTCTATGTTCCTTTGACCGTCCATCTCATTAGTCCATCATATGATCCGTTTTCCGTTGTCTATGTGTCCATTCGCCATCTATCCATATATTTTACTATTTATCTATCTATACCTTCGTTCGTTAAACATTCCATTCGCTAGCCCGTCTTTAAAAATATCCCAACACCCATCTATCAGCGCCGCACCCAGCCCGGATACTTGGAGGAGAGCGGGGAGAGGGGATGTGAAATCGATTTTAGTTGACAAGAAAGAAAACGTCAGTTCGCCTGTTTGGCGTTTCTGGCAGGTCTTTAAGTCTCCGGTTCTAATCTGCATTTTAGGTTTTTAAAAGTACACTTGAAGTAGGGATACCACGCAGAAGAGGCATTAGGAAAGTTGAAAAAGCAGTATCCATACCACATACTACTGTATATATCGGTATGCTTGCTTGGCAGGGATGTGATATACAGCCAAATACAGTATCCGAACTGCGACAGGACTACTGACACTAGGCTATCTGTGGACTTGTAGACTTAGCTTTTCAAAGAAACAATATATTTTTTGTGGTCACTTCATTTTTTTCTTGGCGGCCAAAATAATTTCGGAGAAATTTTCCAATGCCCCATCACCCATTGCCACGGGGGCATCTATCTTTCCATTCTTCCGTCCATATATGGTTTATTTATATTGATTACCTGTAATTCTCATAGGCTACTGTAGTTCAACTAACAATGTACTTGCAAATGGTATGTATTAGCATAATTACATAAAACAATCGATATATAAATAATGATCTTTTCATCACTACTAAACATTGAAGCATTCTTGACTGTCCCATTCTGGTTTGTAATATAGATTGCGTATCTAACGAATATAGACGTTAAATCCATTTGTTGTATTTAATTAGTCGTAGGGTTTCCTTTATTTTACCATGCCCATTATTTGTTACTTTTCTGTTTAATTATCTAAAACACCATTAAGAAGTCCCGAGTTGTAAAGAGAGAATTCCTGTAGATAATTGTGTGTTGTTCGTCCACCATTGTAATATGTACACTTTCTAAAATTCGTGCACAATATTAATCATTAGTTTCTGACATATTTTGCCATTAGGCCTAATTTTCATCAAAAACATCTTCATATTTTCTTATTGTTAATCAATATTTTAAAAAATAGGCCAAAAAATGTTCTAATTTTGAAAATTGTCAAAACCTGGCGAGATCCTGGAATAAAAAACTAAATTCCGGGAGAAAATGTGAAAATACCGAGAGCATGGGAGATGATTTAAAATTCCTGGAGGTTCCAGGACAATCCCGGAGACTTGGGAGCTCTGTACCATTATAAATTTAGTACTACATAGTCGTGACACATCCAACATTAAGTGTTCTCGCTACTTACAGGATGAGAACTAAGGCTATGTCATGCTTTCTAAGAGCCCATTTACACTTATACTAGGTAAATGGGCCGACACAAGCCGAACCATTATTTGGTTGAAATCTAATTGTTTGCGCCTGACCGTTCCAAGACAGGCCCAAGTGTATGTGAACCGTAAGCATAAAAGGCTTTTGGGATGGCGTCCACGCGCGTTGCTTATGATCGATATTGCTAGTATCTTGTGTAGGCCGGCCTAACTCATTTGGAACACCCCCCGAGGTGGTCTAAATTTGGGCCTTAATTGTAATTGGAGTGTTTACACTTTAAGGAATGCCGATCCAGTGCTGGCCCAAATCATAGTGTAAATGGGGTCTAAGTCATTATGAGGCTTAAGGTGTGGCGTTGTCTGGTCGACTTAGACCAGGTACACCGGGATAAGAAGGAAGCCTGTTAACCACCTAGCTATGATCTATGATTGATAATCAATTGAAATGTGATAAAACCTATACAGCAGTACCGGTATGCTGTTTGCACAGGGACGGATCCAGCAGAGCTGGATAGAGCGTGCCCGGTGCCAAATGTCGTGTTGTTGATACGAAAGTAGGACAACTACCCCCGGACAATTACCTCCGGACAACTACCCCCTGGACAACTACCCCCTAGGACAACTACCCCCCCCCCCCAGGACAACCACCTCCAGCTGGACAACCCCCGGACAACTACCCTCCTAGGACAACTACCACCTAACAGACAGACAGACATTTTTTGAAAATGCGCGTCTAAAAATGTCTAGATCTTTCACTGCATTCATACGATTCTATAGGCTCAATTGTTGTTAGATTTGATAAGGAGCTCTAGAAGTAGGTCAATTTGTCTGACTAATAAATCAACTAACGTAATTTTTGAAATTTTGAAAAAAATAGCAAATAATTAGACCCTATGTGATCGCTGGTTACCGATATATTAATTATAATTAAAACAAGGTTAAGACTGGGGAAAATGGTCAGTAAATGTCATACTTGTCTATTATTCATACCTGTTAACCCTTAAGCATTCGCCGTAGGGTATAAGTCTTACGCATTCCAGTCAAATCTTGCGGTTTTACGCAGACACCGGCAAAACGTACGCCTAGGTATGTCCTATACTAAAAGTTGAATCTTTTTTTTTCAATTTGTAATGAATTATATTAAAACCAATCGATGTAAAAGCACTTCTCCCTATGAAATCGACATTATCGACAAACCAGTTCATCACTGCGCCCACTTTGCTAGTTGCGCATACCATTACATAGTCGTTCAACGATATCTAAATTTCATGCGACTGTATCAGAAATATCAGGACAACTTTATAGGTTAACGGCAAAAATAAATTAAAACGCAGGCAATCTCAACTTCGAGAAAAGATTTCTATCCCCTTTTACCGTGGAGGCATTGTACTTAATAGTATGTGTTTTTTTTTAATGTTTGGATATGTGGTACTGTTTCTAGTTTTTCGTTTTACTAAGTTTAAAAATATGAAACGTTATCA
>JAOTQE010065498.1:0-17841 GCA_025631205.1 Nesometra sesokonis
GGAAAAACCTTCTACCCTCCCCCCCCCCAATATTTTACGGCAATTTTTTATATTTTACGGCAATTTTTTATTGTAAGTTTTTTTCACGATTTAAATGCACAACATCTATTAGTGCCGATTTTGGTTTTTTTTCAATTTTTATATCATAAAATTGAAAAAAAGAAAAATGTTAAACACCCAGACGCAATTCAAATTCATGACTTTGTTTATTTCTCAACGTTAACTGATCTTGCCATTCATGCAACATATCCTTAATTTAAGTAATGGTAGAAATGCATAGTCCTTGCTTTACCCCTTATTTTTATGTAAGTGTATGAAGCACACTGAGGCTATGAATGTTAGAAATTATCTTTAGTTTATCTTCGCAAAATTTCATACATGTTCTAAACTTGTGACATGGCACCTGTTTAAAGTTTGGTAACAACAAAAACAACAGCAAATTCTGATATCCGGCTTTGAAGAGGCCCGAAAAACTGCAATACGATACAGTAAGCAGATGAATGTGTTTGTGCACTTTATACTGATTTGTCATTGTCAATATTTATTCTTGATTGTTTAAATTCCTGTTGTGATCTCATTCTTTCATATTTCTTGGAAAAGAGGAACTTAAATAAATATTGAGTGGAACAACAGAGAACACATTCCACTTAAATGAACATAGAAATATTTTGATAAATTGGTACTAAACAACCACCTTCAGCCTGGATTGTTCAAACAAATTTGTATTGCATTATCGGTCAAATTATTATTTTTTTTAAGCTTCATGTTAATGCTGTTAGCTAGAGCGTAAAATGCATTACTAAAAGGCCGTAACCTTTGCAGAATTTGGACCCAGGGATGTAATTTTACTGGGCAGAGGTGAGTGGGGCTGCCCACAATAAAACAAATTCTACCCACCCTAAAGCTTATTTTAAGGACTTCACCAAGCCTAATTTCAAAATACAACCCAGGTAAAAATACTGTTTTAAAGGGGAAGTCTAAAATTCTATGGATAAATCTATAAAACAATTAATGTAGTTGTGACCTAACAGATAAAGTTTCACGGTGTTTCAACCGTGAGGTAATATCACCAAACATCACCATCCACCATACCACTATTTTGCAACTCCTCAACTGGAAAATCTTACGAAAATATCCAAGATCCGCTTTCATTTAAAGTTTTCAAACCCTTTTGAAAATATTTTTTTCATTCTTTGTAATCCCAAGTTATTTACTTCAATCCCTCTTTTATTTCTACAGTAGTGCTTTGGGACAATATGCTGATTGTTGATATATAACAATACTTTCTACAAAAAAAAAAATTGAACAATGTTTAACTTAAAGGTTACCATAACCACCCACCTACAATTTTGTATACCTACCCATTTTAACCTTTTTAGTCATTTTTGTTTGTACTAGTATGCGTACTGTACTTTCCAAAAAAAAAAAAAGACTAATTAATAAGGTTAGAATTGGAAAGGTTACACAATTTAAGGTGGGTGGTTATGGTCAAATGTACTCAGATGTAGTAATGACTCACAGAAGTTATTTTATAGGTTAATAATTATTTCCATGATTGAACTTAGTGAAACCCTTGGAACTTTTGTGTTGTCGAAGCAAAACAGTTTGTTTTGGTAAATTTGGGTTGGTTAGCCCAAAATTGACTAAATAAGGTTTCATTAGGTAGGATTACAAAATTTAAGGAGGGTAGGACGTTAAAATTTTAAAATGTATTTTGAGGTAAAAATCTCATGACTCACAAAAGTTATTTCATAAATCAATAATTCATGATTGAACTTTAGTGAAAGCCCTCTAACAAAAACTGTTTTTAAATTTTGGGTTGGTTAGCCTGGGTTTTTTTTTAAAATAAAACCCAATTTCTGTTATTGCAATTCCCTTATATGGCATGAATTTTTACAATTCTCTTGATAACTTTAATGAAATAAAAAATATCCTGGTTTAAAGACTGCATGACACATTTTAAAATAGTTTATATTAATTTTAAAATGTCCTTCACATTGTTATAATTCAGTTAGCACATGTTCTTTCTGTTCAAATAAAAAAGTTGGTTTAATTAACAATAAAAATCAATGATATTAAATAATTTGAATTGCTGAGAGGTCAAACTTATTGGTGCCTTATGGCTTTATAAGTGGCTGTTATCTTTGCACACTCTTCACACATGACTTTTTCCATCATGAGAATTGTACGCATACATTGCAGTGGTGTCGTATGACATTATAAGACATTAGTAGAGTTTTTGCATTTTTTAATTTTTTCGCCCACTATGGAAATGCTAATGTTTAAAATAATGATTAAAACTATTTTTTATAATGTAAAAGGTGGATTTGTAATTATGTTATCCATAACTTTGAAATGGATAGATTTCTGAGATGCAACTCCAATTTTTCACAGAAAAGTCAAAATGGACAGCTATAAAGTTTCATTCGGTCATTCATTCATTCGGTCGGTCAGTCGTTCGTTCGTTCAATATAACATTTATTAACTTCCTTTAAATAATATAACAATCATGAATATTCGACATTGAACTCGTAACAACAAAAGAATAATGTATATAAATGTATTTATATTGATTTTCATTGTATCTTAATTTGCTTTTAATGAATTTAAATACTAAATAAATTGAAAAAATACTTAGAAATTACTTTTTCAACAGAACTGATATAGCTAAATCATATTTATTTTTTCCAAAAAAGGTTATTTTTGCTCATGTAACACTTTATGGACCACCTTTGTGAAATGTGACTGTTAGATAATTTATGGACAGCTCCTTTTCCTATGGCTATGTTCAGACTCAACGGTTAAGTGGAGCGTAACGTACGCGGCGTACGATTATCTGTGTCTGAACTAGCCGGCGGTTAGCGTAAGTCCCTAATCCGGAGCGTAATTTGTGCTCCCTGCAAACTCCGGTTTAGCGTAAGCTACGGAGCTACAGCTTGTACACCTGAATGGTTTTGTCCTTGTGTTACACGTTGTCGAATCACAATTTGCAATCAGTCTACATTGGCCAATCAATTACGGATCACTGTTCATAGAAAATCCCACTGGCGGCAATTTTAAAATTGCTTATGACTTGCGCTACGCCTGGTGTCCGAACACCTTGGTCGATACGCTGCAGATTACCTTGCTCCTTGCTTATACTAATCTCCGCTTAAGCCTTGAATCTGAACATAGCCTAAGATTCATAGTGAGACTTCGCAGGTGTCATTCTGTACTCCAGTTTCATAGTAATATAGGATGTACTGGAGATAAGCAATCTAATGGTTCTGTTTGTTTTTAATGTTTATACTATCAAAGATATGTTAAAATATGAATAATTATAAATAATATCAAGAAAAAAATTGGTACTAGAGTGAGCATAGAGATAGGTTTATTGTTTCTTTTTTAGTTAACAGCTGCTTACAACATTCAGTCTGCATTTGAGGAGACCATGTCATATTCACGCTACAAGTCATCATGTGGTTATTGGTGGGAATTTAAAGACAAAGCAAAGCAATTGAAAGGTAAGAAATAATAAACAACAAAAAACACCATCCACTAATCACACAACCACAGTAAACCACAACTAACAATGACCCAAAACAATCATCCACCGACCCACCCACCACAACCAACAACAAACAATAAGAACCCCAACCACCAATGATCATGTAGTTCCTGGTGGGAATTTAAAGACAAAGCAAAGCAAGAAAAGGTAAAAAATAATAACAACCACAAAAACCACCAACCACCACTGACCAAAACCAACACAAACCACAACCATTAACTTTATAAATCATCATATTGTTACTGGTGGGAATTTAAAGACAAAGCAAAGCAAAAAACGGTAAAACATAATGACAACCACCAAAAAATCACCATCCAACACCAACCACAACTAAAAACATCCACAACCACTAATGTTATCACCAAGTGGTTAATGGTGGGAATTTAAAGACAAAGTAGAGAAAGGTAAGATATAATAAAAAAAATAACAAATAAAAAAAGACACCAACAACCATCTAACCAACAACTAACCACAACAAAAGGCACAAATAACATAGAATTAAAATTCAAAGCAAGTTAGAAACAAAGAAATTGTAAACAATAACTACCAAAAACCACCAGCAACCACCCGTCAACCCACCAAGTCATCCTCTGGTGGGAATTAAGTCAAACAAAGCAAGAGAAATGTAAGAAATAATGAAAAATAACAACAAATAAAAAAAAACATCCAACAACCAAATAACAAAAAAGCAAAAACAATCAAAGTCGCAAATGAACAAATAACCGAGATTTCAAGACAAAGCAAAGTGAGAGAAACAAAGAAATTATTAGGACGAACAACCACCAAAAACCACCACAAACTACTCGTCTACCCACCAAGTTATTCTATGGATACTGGTGGAAATTGTAAGTCAAAGCAAAGCAAGAGAAATGTAATGTCAAATTTTTCTAGCTTAGGTGTACATCGAGGAGTGGGGGGGGGGGGGGGGGGTAGGGAGAGCATGTGGGCCTGCTGTTCATATTCATTTTCCATTATCAACTGTTCCTCGAGAACATAGACATTTGTAATTTGTTTTGCTCTATACAGATTGTCTACAGTGACAACAACAAACACGTAATGTACACAAAAAGAAATTGACAAAATTCACATTCAACTACTATTTAAAAGCCCTAATTACAGTATTTGACAAAAATGTTGGTTATGCCCATATATGGTAATGGTATTTGTATGTATTGTCATGGTGTTATGCCATCATGACCATTTGAGAAGTCTCACCACAAAATGAGACTCATGGTAGAAAAATCCAAAATTGAGTTATTGGTACCTTCTAATAGAGCATAATATAAGCTGTAATCTACTATTTAAATGATATTCATTGGAAAAGTAGATCCAAAGATATGAGCATTGGAAGTTTCCATGTATGGAAACGGGATTTTTAGGAAATCACAAATAAAGCATTCGAAAAGTAAACAATTGAAAGACTATCAATTTCAGAAAATCTGCATGAAAGACTTCACTTCAGACCTGTTTTGGTGATTTTTTTTTTTATCTCAATTTGACCTCGCCTACAATGCGGCTCATTTTGTGGCAAGACCTCACGTATATAGACACTATTTTAAAATCTACATCAACCACTGCACATCAGTTGAACTAGATTTTTGCCTGGATGTGTATGGTTATCTCTAATAGACTTTGGCCTCTTAAGGAGCTAGTCAAAGAAAATGTGAGGTCTCACCACGAAATGAGTCTCATGGTAGGAAAATCCGTTATTGGTACTTCGTAATAGAGCATAATATAAGCTGTAATCTACACTTTAAATGAAATTCATTGGATAAGTAGACCCAAAGATCAATTTGATCTCACCTACGATGTGACTCATTTTCACAAGACTTCACAAATGGTCTCCAGAGGGACTTGTGTCAACCAGTGATGATTGAGGCAGTGTTGACGACTTTGTTGAAGGCGTGCAAATTACTATTGGTAGTTCACCGTAACAAACCATTGATGATTTTGGGGCACAAGAACATGCCCTATCTGTTTATTGAAATTAATACAGTAATTCACTGTATTTCAGAAAAGAAAAAGCCAAAAAAGGAAGAACCAGCTTCATTGTTTCAACGGCAGAAAGTTGATGTGTTACTTGGAAAACTAGCCGACAAATTTCCACCAAAAGTTCTACAGGTTTGTAACAATTTGATTTCCACTACATGACACATATACACTATGACATCTAGACACTGTGACATGTAGACACTGACTTTTAGATGCTATGTGACACTTAGAAACTGACATTCAAACAATGTGGCATCTAGTAAGTTTGTGACTCTTAAGCCCCTTTAACACAGAAAATAGTGCAATGTTACCATAACCATGCCAGCATTATTACCAATCTAAACCCTTTCAAACAGGCCAAATTCTGATAATATGATAGTTTCCAGTGTGAAAGGGCCCAGTGGGAAGGCGTAAAATTGGCAGTCATAATTATAAGAGGCGCTGTTTTTACCAATACATCAAACTTTGACCTCTAGTTCTGCTTCACTGCTTAAGCCAGCATTATACAGTGAACCCTTTCACACACATCCAACCTAAACCACTAACTGCAATATAATAGTAATATGTCTAAGATCTGAGGTGGTCTAACGAATGCCGGCACTGTGCCGGAATTGAAGGAAAAGTACCCTTTCACACTAAAGCCGACAATCACGAATTATTGCAATTTTCCTGTTTTACAGTTTTTGTGTGAAAGGGGTTTTAGACATGAAGTTACATGTACACTATGACTTTTAGACACTGTGTCACATTTAGGAACTATGTGTTGTGAAATTCAGGTGCATTTTTCATTATGAATGTTATCTATGTATTGTTTGGTTATTGATTGTCAAACCCGTTGTATTGGACATTTTAGACTGAAGGTCTTTTACTAAATTCACCATTTTTTCTTCTTCCTATCACAAGGACTTATAATATAATTTAAATTTGAAAAGGTGAACTTTGATGATACTGTATTTTTAATTTATGTTTGTATCTACTCTATTTTAGAACATTTTTAACATGTATATTATAATGCAAAGCATGAAAAAAACACCAGGTTGTTGCGCAGGAAGTTATTGAGAAATAATCCATTTAAACCACAGGAAATATAAACAAATACAAAGGATATCTGTGTCTATTTTGTTCCATAACTTTGGGTATAGATGTCTGATTTTGATAATTTACCCCTCATTTTAAAGCTTACAACATGTGTAATATGATTTCAATAATAAATAATTGCGATAACTTGGTGGTTTCGCCATGACCTGTCTCATTACTGGTTTTCTATACCATGATTTTTTTTATTCATGAATGTGTAATTACGAGAACAAATAATTTACTACTTGAGGAAGAACAAAGTTTTGAATCTTTAAATCCAAGAACCTTCCAACAAGCGCAAGTGGCACTTATTACATTTTTAAAAGCTTCAGTGCGACACAAACATTGCTTCGATAGAAAAGGTTTATAAAATGTTTCATTTCAGCAATTGGTATAATTCTACTTTGACAAGGCATGGCAAAACCACCAAGTTGTCACATAGGAAGTTACTGAGAAATATGAAAATAAACACCAGGAAATATACAAAGAAATAAAAGAAAATTTGTGTATATTTTGATGGTTTATAATGACATGCACAGGGTAATATAGACTCATGAAAAGTGCAATAGTACAGTAACACCCTCTGACTAGGTAGATCTACCATGTTAAATTACTAGGAAGATCTACCTAGCTCCACAGAGAACTACCTAGTGAGGTATTATATAATTACCCTGTCTGTTGATGTTATTAATGCCTTAAAGGTTTATTCTAAATAATGGCTGTATTTTTCTATGTGTACTTGTAGAGCATTGCTGACCTTGGTAGTATCCCTTGATTTGGTAGTTTTTATAGGGTTAACCCTGTTAACTACCTATATCTACCTTGTCACTACCATTATCTACCATGCTAACAGAGTTATTTTTTTCAAACGATTTAACAAAACAAAATTGTGTTTCGTGTGATAATTTTTAAAGTAATTTGTTGTCTATAGAACAAAGGGGATGAAAAATAAAAAGAGTAAAAGAATTTTATGAGCTTCTCGTGATTACACGTAGATTTAATTATAGTAAAATAATTTTATTTTACAGCCTAAACCTGGTGAAAAACCTATAGTAATGGAGCATAAGAATACCCAAGATTTTATTGACACAAGTAACATCAAAGAAGAGAAGGTGGATTCAGGCTCTGGCTCCGGTGATGGGTTTGTATCACCAGGCTCGAATATCAAGCCCCCACTGGCTAAAAAACGCAAGCTAAGTAAATGAAGAGAGGTTCATATAGATGTATTATATTAAATAACAGCAGGTGAATTGGAAGAAGTTGTGTTAAGACTCCTATTTGAGAGTTCAGGAGTAGGAAACTCATGTTGATCATTGGTATTGGGCATATCTTCTCTTTACCTAGGAGTATAAGTGGGTACCCGGAAGGTACAAATGCCAATCGCTCTGATTAAAGCTGCAACATTATGGAAGAAGTATGAAGGAAGCCGAATATGTATACCATAGGTTGTAATGACTTGGGTAATGTAACAGGGGCGGATCCAGCAGAGCCAGATAGAGGGAGCCGATCCTCGAGAGAGGGACCCAGTGCAAATTTTGTGTTGTTTCTAGGGGTTTAGGGCCCTCGGGCCAATTTTCAAAGACTTGTTTCTTGGATATCTGAAAGGCAATTTTCACAGATAATTTATTGCAAACAATGAGTTTTTCAAGTTTAAATAATATTCATCCAAGTTAAAAGAGGGGCCTGGGTCAGGTGGGCCTCAACTTGGATTCGCGCCTGTGTAAAGTGCTGAACGTCTGAGCAGAAAGTACTACGTATATGGAATTATACACCATTATCAGTACGAGTCATAGTGGAACAATTGAAGGAAGAACTGAACCCTTAGCTAGTTCTTATAGTAAAGCAAGTCGTCTCATCTCTGATGAGTAAGGGGTTATTCTGACCCCACAACTGTTTACCTTAAAACCAACAAGTTATTATTGGTTGCTATTTAACAAAATAGTCCTTGTATGTTACACTGGCATTGTATACAGCTGATAGTTATGAATGTTAGCATATATAGTGGTGGCCATGTAGTATGTCATTGTTTTTAAAAATACCTTTGGATAAATATTAAAACTCAGGGGGCGGATCCAGGATCATGTGAAAGAAGGGGGTTGGGACAAAATTCCCGGTCAGGTGGGCATGTGTCAAGTTTTTCAAACTTAACAAGAAAAAATCCCTTCTTTGCGTGTATTTTGACCATGACTATCTGTATTTGTATGCAGTATGTATGTGCCACCCTTCCAGACATGTGACAAATTCCTTCACTGCAATGTCTAGGATTGTTGTTTTTTGTCAAATTATTTTCTAAATCGTCCAAAGATCTTGTTTACCTTTCCTTTCAGAAAAATGCATCATGAGGTATACTGTATTTTAATTTAAACATCACAAAAGGAACTTTTAGAAGGGGATTTTCCAATGCTCCATGGAATTCCCCCTAGTGAGTTACTATATTACTTGTTTTTCATCATAATATATATTTAGCTCTTGATGCAGAACAATTTTCTGAGTTTGGCAAACATCGCATGTTCCTTAAAATACCTATAGGAATATGTACTGTGGATGATTGTTTTTCCTAATGAAATAACAGGGAAATATTAAATAAAATTATAATTTCTTTGCAAAATGTCTGTTGTGCTCTTGTTTATAGTCTAAATGCCACATTAAATGTATAATGTATAGTAGTGTCCATTGTTTTAATATACATAACATGTATTTGTTGTAAAATTAGGTGTACACTTACTTAAACTGGGTAC
Source organism: Nesometra sesokonis (assembly GCA_025631205.1). NCBI lineage: Eukaryota > Metazoa > Echinodermata > Crinoidea > Comatulida > Antedonidae > Nesometra > Nesometra sesokonis. Next base: position 9,355 of record JAOTQE010065498.1, read on the forward strand.
TCCAGGTACTCCCTACTCACAATGAATGAGAGTTGTTGCGCCTGTTTTTTGGGCACCAGGACATGACAGGATGCTTAGGAACGTAGAAAGTCTTATGAATGTGTAACACCTGGTCCACAGCGCCTTGAACCTTTACTGTGTAAGGTGCTATATAAAAATCTAATTACTATTATATGCTAATTGGTTATTTGGTTGTCGAGTCTCCTGCAGCAAAAGGTTAATTCATATTGATAATATGCATAGTATCGTCATTAACAATTTGGGGCAAGGCATGGCAAAACCACAAAGTTGTTGGAAAATTGGAAAATGGATTTAATACTGTAACTGTATTACACTTATTTTAAGCTATAGAATGAGTGGTCAATTATTAAAATCGGACAATTATAACCAAAGCTATTGAACAAAATAGTTAAAAATTTCCTTTTTATTTCTATGTATTTCCTGTTGTTTATTTGCTTATTTCTCAACAACTTCCTGTCTGTGTGATAACTTGGTGGTTTTGCCATGCCTTGCCTCATTTACATGTAGTACCTACTGCTTAGGATAAAATTTGATCCCATTTAAGTGCATCATTGGTGGTCCAGTGGTATGGATGATGGACTATTAATCTGGAGACTGGTAATCAAGACCCATGTGAGAACAACTTTCAAACAGCTGTATTCTCAACTATAAGTGAGAATACTAGATATAATTATGAATATGCATATCTTCTGGTATAGGAGACTGAAATTCATCCGAAACCAGTGAGTAAGAATAATCTGGCGCATTGGAGCCTATTTTTGACGTCTCGCGCATAAATAATTTTCCTCGCGCCTTACCAGAATTCTCACTCATAAACAGTCGTTTCAATAATCTTTCTCACGCAAGAGGCAATATAGAGCTAAATGCAGTAAAATGGCCCCCAAAACAGCGATAATCTGGGCAGAAACGGCCCCAAAATGGTCGGATGACCTTTTTTTTGCTTGTCAGATCAAGTTGTGGTGCCTAATTATAGGGCCGAAGTTGGGAAGTATGCCATCCTTCAGTGAAAATAAGCATCCCATCAGAGGTGGACTAAACTGTGAGAAAAACACCAAAAAATAAATTCCTCTATAAAGAACATGCCAATGGGTAAAAATAGGGGGACCACCCCCACCCTTCGTCAGTTCCTAATCTCAGAGTAGAAATTCCTAGCGAGACTAGAGAAAAAGTCAATGTGAGGGTTTCCAGTGTGAGAGTGTGTACCCAACACAAGTAACCGGTGGATAATCATCTCTGTATACATTCCACCTTTTTTCTACAGCAATGTGCGAGACATCCCCTGTCGCCGGTACTGAGTCACATTTTCTCCAAATTTGGTCTCACAAGCAAAAAAAAAAACTTATTTACTGATCTTTTGGTTTTCGTCCAGATTTTAATTGCTTTTGGGGCCGTTTTTACATTATTTTGCTCTTCATTGTCTCGTACGTCAGAAAGTCGATTTGCATGACTGTTTATGAGTGAGAATGCTCCTGATTCATAAGAAAAAATATGTGTGAGGTGTCCAAAATATGTCCCAATGTGTGAGACTCGCGTGTTACGCATGAGAGTTGGCAGGTATACATCTGATGGAGGGTTGGGCTGGAAGGTGTTTGTAAATGAGAAAGTTCGTAAATGAGAAGGTTCATGACAACTGGTCAAGTGAGGCCTCCAAAATACTTATGTGTTTATTTTAGGCTCTTAGTTGTTAACCAAAGTTGTTTAAATGAACTAGAAGGAAAAAATATGAAAAACTTAAACAAATCAATTATAAATTATTGGATAATTACATCAGTGGCCATTATTTTAATGTCGTCATTGACATAATAATAGTGTTTGTAAAATAGAAGGTTTGTAAATGAGAAGTTCGTAAATGAGAAGGTTGACTGTACTGTCATTTCATACTGGTATTTTCAAATTCAAATTCGATTTAGATTTTGGAGGTGGCTGGACACATTCTGTTCTGCAAAATTAAATATAAAACATTCACAACAAGGCACAAATGATTCTGGTTGTATACACAATTTATATTAACAGCCTTTACACAACAAGGTAATCCAGCTAAGCTGACAATCTTCATACATGAGAACCTTTGTGTCATGCCATGGTGCCAAGACCTCCAATTGTAGAGTATGGCACGGAATTACACTAAAAAATCACATGCATTACTTAGATGACCTCAGTTCAGTTGCTTAATAGGCATAGATTTATTTATGGCTAGATGGTGAACTTCCACAGCCCAAAGTACAGTTCTGGAATCCAACCAATCAAATCGTGTTACATTCTAATGCTGTTGCTATGTCGAAATTGTGCATGCGCAATCTTTTATAGTAGTTTCAAATTTATCAATAAATTTAAAATTAATCTAAATACAAAGACTTCAACAACATAAAATATATGTGACATATGTAAATAATTTTTGACAAAAGAAAAAAAGCCTGACGAAATCAAAATAGTAGGCGCATACATGGGGCTGCCATTTTACAGTGTTAAGATCACTATCTAGCCGTAAATAATATATCTATGTTAATAGGTCATGATCATCAAAAATCAACCCTTTGAAAAAAATAACACCCTCCAATTAGGGTTAACATGGTAGATAATGGTAGTGGTAATATAGATCTATTTAGTTAACAGGGTTAACCCTATAAAAACTAACATTCACACATAACATTAACTTTATTACCCTATTACGACCAAAACCCATACTTTTCTCAATTAACATACCATAGGTCAGCTCCCCTCTCAGGGGAGACTACCAATGATCTTAAAGTAAATAAAAAAATACAGTCAACAATAGACCTTCAAAATAATTAAAACTGACATCACAACAATCACTTATGACCTTAAGGTACCAATAACACTACTGTGCTGCTAGGTAGATCTTCCAAGTAATTAAACATTGTAGACCCACCTTGTTGGAGGCTGTTATTTTTTAAAAAGGGAAAAGCGCAATGAGATACATGCCATCGTGACAGGATTCAATATTTCGACATAAATTATGTCATCATCAGGAATCTATTACCACGCATGGCGTTGGGTATAGAGTACAGTATACAACTATATATACCGAGATGAAAAGCTCTGGATTAAAACTATGGGTCCCAAAGTGACTGCAAAAGTACTATTTGCTGAGGGGCACAGCCCCGAAGGAAATTGTACTTTTGCAGTCGTAACCGGTACCAGCGCCGGGTCACATGAGATACCGCCATCTGGTGTTGAAATTGGGACAGAATCCATAAATAGTCTTACTATTTATGGATCCGTAAATAGTACTTTGGTGGTTGGATTATGTTTGATCATGTGATGCGCTTTTTCCCCAATCAGTCAACAAGGTTACCGATGCCAGTAACCGAACCGTAGCAAAAAGTAAGTTTACTTTTTATGGTTTAACTTGAAAGAAAATCCAAAAATACCTTGATACTGTTAGAATTATACACTAAAATGTTTTACAGTTATAAAACTTTCCAAAAACCGACCACATGGGAGAAAGAATTGGACCCTCTTGTAAAATCCAAAAATCATAAAACCAATTTAAATGGACTCTTTTTTAATGAACTGTATTTTAAATTGGACAAAATCCATGTTCCAAAACGTGATCGGTTTAGGGAGAGAAGTCAGTGTAGTTCTGACAAGAGCATAATTCAGTACAATACATTCACCATATACAATTTGAAAGACACTTTAATTTTTAAGTAGGTATATCCTAATTTATAAAATTCATGAAAGAGAACATCTTTTACCAATTTTTTACAAAACCATGTTAGATTTTTGGCATTTAATTTTAGTTGTTTCAAAGTAAATATGTCTTTGGTTAAATGAAGTCTAATACTTGTCATTGTTATACTGTACAAGGCCAGGCTTTTAGCCAAAAACCACCAAAGAGGAAACGACATTGACCGGTCTAATCCAGACTCTGTTTAAATACAATGAAAATTTAAATTTTGGTTAATCAGAAGTATGGAATGCCCGATTTCCTGTCGATTGTTATTCCAAAATCACTGATTTGAAACGGCATTTTCAATCGTTATAATTGAGTTTAAAAAATAACAATCAAATTCAAATCACGCTGGACTGTTATATTTCCTATGTTGTGTGCAACAAAATTCGTATATCTTTGTGACGAATCAAAATTGCAGTAAAACAAATTAAAGAACTTTTTTCAACTTCAATTTATATATTAGTTAGATAACTGTATATTTTTTGTTCTGAAGCAAGTTACAACAACCGAAAACTTAACAAACAAAATGTGTAAATTATTTCTAGGCCAAAACATGTAAATTCTTGCTACAGGCAATGTTGCCTCGCAAGCACCCAAATTTAAATATCCAAATTGTCAAACTTGAACTCGGTTTAACTTTGAAGATTCAAATCGTTAACTTTTTTAGACGTAAATCATTGTCTGTGAAAATCGTTATTTCAAAAAATAAACGACCAAAATTTTAAATTGCCGTTTTTGGGATTAGCAATCGACAGGAAAACAGGCTTAAATTAAAGTACAGTACAAGAAAATTGTTTTATAAATATATCAGTAGTCAGGTGTGAATATAGTGGGGAGGGAGGCTTAAGAGCCCTAAAATTGACATGAAACAAGTTTATTGGCATAGTAGGCCCCCTTCCTCCCCCCACCTCAATTTTGGTTCTGCCCCTAAGATTTGTTTGTGTTCATAAAACCAGTACTACCTGAAATATTTGTCATAGATTAAATATATACAAATGCAAATGTGTGTTACCATTTTAGGCAGCTAAAAACTATCTGTTATGGCTTAACACCCTCTACTTACTTCCAACAAGGTATGGGATAGTAGGTAATATAGAAGCACTAAGTACAATATCCGAGTAGGACAACACTAAATATAATATAAATATAACACAACATAAGGTGGACATGAACAATAAAAATATACTACTATAATATATAAATTAATTTTTACAATCTCATATATAAGGAAACACTAAATGAAACTAAATAAATTTAAGCTATTACATAACTTACTTAACAAATTATTAAGAAAAAAAATAGTACTATGACATAACATAAGTACTTTTTACTATCATTCTTAAACCTAAATGTGACCTGTTCTGGGAATTTTAGAAGTTTACAATGATACCAAACATTCTTTTGACATGAAGGAGACCTGAAAATACTGACATTTTATTTTTTTAGACAAAATCATGAGTAAATATTGCTGTTATTTAAAACAATTTTTCAAACTGTAGCTTGATCACTGAATAGTTGTAGATTCAAAAATGGAGAACTCTATTTTCACCCAAATAATGATTTTTAAAATACTATTTCTTCAATTGGTATTTGAAAGGAGATTTGCAATTTATGTTTCACTTTGCCAGAGCTAGTCACATATAGGGAACATATAACATAATACAAATATATGTTGGCTTGAGAGTTTCTTTTTTAAACTATGGACAGAGTGCCTATAGTACTATTCGCTGAGGGCCACAGTCCCAAAGCAAATAGTACTTTTGGAGGCACATATGTTATATTTGTTTTTGTGTGTTTCCACTGTCTACCAAATTGATTCGTCTAGATCGGAACGCCTAGACTAGGCCTAGTAGTGGGCCTAGCCAAGCTCTTATCACTTTGTAAACATCACAATTGTCAGTGACGTCACTTTGTCAAATAGTATTTTACTATACCGCAAAGTGACGTCATAAAAGTGACATCACTTTGATAAATAGTACTATTTCGAAAAGTGACGTCAGCTTGCTGGAACAGTAGGAATATTTTTAATCACGTGGTGCTCTTTTAACCAATCAGTGCAGTTTAAATATTAGATGTAGAATATAATAATTAATGTTTTTGGGTGTGTGCACTGTCAACTGAATTGATAAATGTGTGTATATTGTGGCCAGTTAACTGATCGAATTCAGTTTTTTTTTGTCACTGTACTGCTGTGGGTTGTCATCTTGAGACTTTGACATCACAATTGTCATTGACGTCACTTTATATTAGCATACTATAAAGTGACATCATAAAATTGATGTCACTTTGCGAAATAGTATACTATTTCACAAAGTGACATCAGCAAGCTGGTATAGTAGGATTATTTTTAATCATGTGGTGCTCTTTCAACCAATCAGCGCAGCTTAAATATTTGTTGTAGAATATAAAATAAATTATTTTGAAAGATCATGAATGTCCAACGTTAACTAATCAAAATTAGCCATTATAGTACTATAATACAATTAATTGTTACAATCATTTTCATAATTTACATATAGCAAAATAGAGTATAAAATCTATGACATTATTTTTAATAATCATTTATTAATAATTTTAAGCTGCAAAAGTAATATAATGTATAAAGGTAAACTTATTAGTAAAAATATATTAACTATAAAAGGTTATTTCAAATGCACAAGCCGGAAAATCATTGGTTGGAGTACTAAAGTATTTAACTGGATATGTCCAAATTGGCAATTAAGCAAAAATATATTTAAAAAAGAATTTATTTCAAATGCACTAACCAGGACAATGATGGAAAGTCCTAAAGTAATTGAGGGTGCCAAATTTTGGCAATTCAGTAAAAATATATTTACAATATATAAAACATTTATTTCAAATTCACAAGTCGGTAAAACAATGATTGGGGATCCTTTAGCAATTCGTCAGGGGTGTCAAATTCGGCAACTTTTCCAGAGTCCATAACTATCACACGGTCGCTGTCTAAAATCGTGTTGATGCGGTGGGCGATGGTTAATACGGTATTCTGACGGAATTCAGTTCGTATAGTTTCTTGTAGCAGTCTGTCTGTTTCATGGTCAATGCTTGCAGTTGCTTCATCTATACACAAAATCTATTAAAATAAAAAAAAAATATAAATGTTTTTTAATAACAGAATAAAAGAAGTGAAAACTCACTATATACAAGGATGTCATCATGGACTGTAAAAGTGGTAATGTTTGTGGTTTGCGACCCTAACAAAATAAATATATAACGTTTGCAGTACCCCAAGTGTTGAGCTTATCAAAATATACCCCTAATTTTGTTTCGTTATTTTGGGAAATTTTGTGAAATCTTGCTGCATAATTTTTCAAAAAATTAAGTCTTTCAATATTTTTGCTTTCATGGTAGCTACATCCTATGCAAAAAACACGACAGTGGCATTTAGCTCACTTGATTTAGCTGGTGGAAATCACTGTGTTGTGTGCTGAACCGTGACTCACTGGTCTATGGTTCGATTCAACACCATGCCACTATCCTTGTGTTTTGTCTGAAGGGTCAAAATACAAGTTACTAGTGCACTGTCTTTCGGATGAGATGTTAAGCCATTGGTTCCGTGTATGGCTCATATGCATGTTAAAGAACGCAATGCACTCTTCAAAAAAGAGTAGAGGATTGTCTACCTGTGTACTGCCCGATCACCACCAGAAGGACCCCACTGGAAATAAGTCCACTTCAGACTTTTGTGGGTTATCCTTGGTGTTCTACAACACCGAATAAATCAAATCAAAATATCAAAACAAATCAAAATAAATCTTCCATAAAAACTATCAGTTACACAGTATACTGATTTTTATTAGAAGGTTCAAATCTTAAAATATTCCAGGATCTAAATGGTAGTTACAATTAATGAGATTGGTTTTATGTAAATGTTATTGATTTCATAAATGTTACTGTGGACTGGAATCTGTCACAGACAGAAATCATAGTCGGTGCTGTGGGTAAATTTGAACCCCGAAAATAAAAAAGAATCTAACCTTTGCCTTTGTTAGCATAGCTCTAGCTAAGCAAACCAATTGACGTTGGCCTGCTGAAAAGTGCCGGCCCTTCTCTGCAGCTTCACCATCAAGTCCTCCTAAGGCTTGAACCACTTCCTTTAGATGGCACTTCTCCAGGATGCACCATAATTGATCATCTGAGTAGCTGTCTTTCGGATCAAGATTTTCTCTGATAGAACCGCTAAATAAGAATGGGTCTTGAGGAATGACGGCAAGTCTAGATCTGTAAAGATACATCAGTATTTTATTACAATGTTCCATGATGACTGCCAATCATAATAAGTTCTGTATTCAAACCTTTTTTTCATTAGGTGTACATCCCCATTAGGAAGTTTTGTCAAGTCTTATCACAATGAATAATTGGATTAGTTTCCACTTGATTGTTAAGCTGTACAGTATATTCCTATCCTTTATATAAACATTTAATGTGATAAGCCAGTGAAGTGGTTAATTCAAAATTACTCTACATTTCTTTGAAAATGTAGGGTAAAATGGATCAAATTCTCTAATGGGAATGTACACATAATGTTATGTTACTTTAAAATGTGCAAAAAAAAAACATTTAAAAATTAATTTTTGGTAATTTAACAAGTGACAATACATCTTTAAAAAGTTGACTGCAACACCATTTTTATGGTGACATGGGGAAAAATAAACTGTATTATATTCTATGTCAAACATTTAAACTGCACTGATTGGTTGAAAGAGCGCCACGTGATTAAAAATATTCCTACTATTTCAGCTTGCTGA
>JAOTQE010065520.1:0-17837 GCA_025631205.1 Nesometra sesokonis
CTCTCTCTCTCTCCCCCCTCTCTCTCTCTCTCTCTCTATATATATATATATACAAGCTATGATAACAGTACCAGCTACCACACAGCTGTCAGTGCTGCCTGGTGGTTTATTGATGGAAATGTCCATTCTCTAAGCTATGATACAAGCTATCATACAGGCTGCAGTCAGTGCCTTTTGGTTGATTTACGATCGACTCTGATTGTTTGTTTCTTATGTTGTAATCATTGTCAAAATTCATGATAGGTACAAGTGCTCACATAAGAATATAATGTGAAGTCTATAGTACCGTGTATAAATAAAATAATTGTACAGTATTTGCTATAACAAACTATATACAATATAGATTAGAAAGTAAATTAACAGTTTATATTATTGAAATGTCACCGAAATGTCAGATTATGAGAGGAATGAGTTAAGGTAGAATTAATTAGGATTATTAGTTTTGCCAAATGTACTAAGTAGCCGTTCTTATTCTTATTTTTTTGTTATTTAGCATCAAAATATTAAATTATTTTAAAATTTAAAACCAATAAGTTATTACGTTATGGAATGATCATTTGACATTTATTATAAGACCCGTACTTATAATGAGTTATGTCTTTCAAAAGATAACTTAAAAAAGTGTTTGAATAAAGTGTTATTACTCCCACACAGGACAAAAACACAAAAAAAAATATCACAGAAATGAGTTTTGTAAGTAAATGCTGGTTGGCTAATCAGGTAATAAAATTATATGAAACAGATTGAACAAAAACAGGGAAGATATAAACAACTATGTATCTATTTTACTTACGCAGAAAGTCGTCAGTTCGGGTCCTGGTTGAGGCATTTTTTCACTCTTTGAAGTTTTTCTGTACAGTATGGGATGAGCTTGATTTCATAGTTTTTTTTTAAGATCACCATTTGGGTTTTCTGAGCCTTATTTAATAATTAATTTTAGCAATTTCTGTCTCACTGTTCTTATCAACTGTGCTCTTATACAAGAAATTGTGTTTAGGCCTATATTTATCAACTTATAGGTTTGAGTCGATTGCATGTAGGCCTACATCGAAGTGCCATTTGAAAAATCAAAATAATAACAACACAGTGTGGGCGCCAGGAATTCACCGATAGCAGGGCACCCCCAGCAGATAGGGCAAGTTCTCGGTTTTCAATTTGACAAGCAAGAAAAATACCTTATTTGCCGTATTTTGTGTGCCTTTTACGGCCGTTTGGTATGCTGGGGGCTTGACTGGACCTACACAACCCCGACGAAATCGTAAATCTATCCCGGGGAGAAAGGCAAAGGTCCGGCGACGGGGCTGTAGTCCCCATGAAACAAACCCCCCAACCCCTCCTCCCCGTAACGCTGACAATGTAACAACGCCGTGTGTCGTATCCGGCGGCTCATTCCCAATTTCCATGTCCAGGTATAGCATGTTATTTATCTTTAACCTGTTTTATAGTCAACAGTAGGGGGTTTTGGTATAGGCATGATGAACTAAATAATACCGTACCATTCTCTATGTTACAATGAGAGAAAAAAATAACATGAGTGAATGAAAAACAGTACCGCTGTACAGATTTGTTCCGTTAAGAGAAATGTTCGAGGCAAAACTATGATTGTTTTCCCAAAACTTTTTCTTTGGAATTCTGTGTGGAGGAGTGTTACGGCACATCTTGGTAAAATGTACTCTTGGTAAATTACCAAAATGTGCAGTTACCTGCACATTTTGGTAATTTATAATAATAATCACAGAATCATCACAAAAGCACATATAGTTTTTGTCCTCACCGAACGAATTCGGTAACCTAAGGGGATTATGGAACGGTATGTTTAGGTGTGTGTGCGTGAGTGTGTGCGCTCGAAATGATAAGATTTGCTTCCTCTCTGTCATATCTATGTTTCTTATTGCTCTTACTAGAATTGATACTAACTAAAAGTTACTTCTCTCATATTTAACAGTGCATTTTGATTTGGCTTGTTTAAACTGATAGGACTTGTTTGGGACAACCAAACGTCAACATAGAATTCTAAAATTCATTAACTATGCAAATTTCATTAAATGTGTCTTGTACGTCGTCGCTCCAAGACCAAAGTGCGTGTGTTTCAACCGCTAATGTAGAAAACAGCAGTTAATGTAGAAACAACCGCTAATGTAGAAAACTCAACAGCTTACGTAGAAAAATCCCAGCTAATGTAGAACGATCAACAGCTAATGTAGAAAACTGAAATTGCCTCACAGCTAATGAGATTCAAGCAACTGCTAATTTAGAAAACTGCAATACCATTGAATGAAACATGAATGGAACTAAATTACTGTTACCTGCGCATTTCACAGTGGCGCGTAAACGCTATGCTAACATTATTTAAATGTTTAGAAGAAGATGGGGCAGGTTGGATTACTAAAAATAATATTATAGTATTACAATACCATTGATTGAAACAGAAGCGGAACTATAGTAATGTTATTTGTATATTCCCCAGTGGTGCGTAAACGTTGTGTTAACATTGTTTAAATGACAAGGTGAATATTATTTTCATTGATGCAACCTGCCCCGTCTTCCCCATGTCAAAACATTGTAATACAGCGTTTTCGAACCGTTGGGTAGATACAGGTAACAGTACTTTAGTTCTGTCAATGTTTCAATAAATGGTATTGTAATATTATACAATTATTTTTTAAGTATGTCAACCTGCCCCGCCTTCCTCTAGTCATTGAAACAATTTTAACACAGCGTTTCCGAGCGAATATGGGGAATATGCAGGTAACATGGCCTACTTTAGTTCCGTCCATGTTTCAATGAATAGCATTGTAATATTACAATATTATTTTGGTGAAACAGTACAACCTGCCCCTTCTTCCCATGTCATTTAAACAATGCTAGCACAGCGTTACGCGCCACTGTGGAATATGCAGGTAACATAACTTCAATTCCGCCCATATTTCAATGACTAGTATTGTAATTACTAAAATAATATATTTAGTGATGAAAACCTGCTCCGTCTTCCCCATGTCATTTAAACAATGTTAACACAGCGTTTACGCGCCAATGGGGAATATGGGAATATGCAGGTAACATTAATTTATTTCCGCCCATGTTTCAATGAATAGTATTGTAATATTACAATATAATTTTTAGTGATGCAACCTGCCCCGTTTTCCCATATCTTTTAAACAATGATAACACAGTGTTTACCCGATACTGGGAAATGCTCAGGTAACATTACAATAGTTCCCTCCATGTTTCATTCAATAAAATACAAAAAACACATCACCAATAAAATGGTACTTTCAGAGACTCGTAGACTACAAAATGTCAGCGAACACACTTTTGACGGGAAGAGTATGTGTAGAAGTCATATGAATGTGTAACATCTAGTCTACAGCGCCTTGAGATTATTACAGTAAGTATAAGGCGCTATATAAATCAAAAACCATTAACTATTAGAAAATCAGGAGAATTTGGATGTGCGCGGATGTTGCATTCTCACAGCGCGCTAATTGCTTTTGCTATTGTTACTGTTGTTGTTGTATCAATTAATACAGTTCGAGAATCGGCTAGATCATGCGGTGATAAAACGTTTTAAAACTTTTCGCAAGGTAAATTAAACAGAAAACGAGAAAATTGGAAAGAGGAACTGCTATATATTGAGAACCGGAAGATAAAGATGTCTACAATTAAGTTAAAGCTTTGGGCCTTAAAGAAGATAAAACAAACCTCCCAATTTACCCAATTAATACTCCCAATGTAAAAGAGTAAACATTTTCTTTTTTGAGTGAAATTAAAAAGAGTGAGGGTGAACTGAGAGACCCGGAAACGAGTGTGTGATCTCACACTATTAGAGCAAATATTCAATCACTTTGAGTTAATTTTCAATCATTTTTGGTGGGGTCATTCCGACCACTCATGAAAAGATTGATTTTCACACTCTTAAATTATGAGGGTATCGAGCTTATTATCTACCAGCTTGCTTTTACACACTACAAAGGGCAACCTCTAGGTTGCGATCATAAAAATATAGACCGGCTTAACACAATTCATCATTGTTTTATCTTAAATTTTATTTTCCCATTAAAATGGCCGAAACCATTTGGAGTAACAATTAGTCCCAGAAAATCTTCATTGCGTCCAGTCAAATTGCATTTTCAAGTACATCGGAAGCAGACGTAGCAGTACAAAAAAATGGCTCAAAAAGACTAATATTCAATATTCAAGAAACAACAGAACAACGGCAAAGATATGTACAGTAATTTCTATCAATTTCTCGTGGTCTTAGTCTTAGATGGGTTTCTATTAATGGCTTTACAGATACTGGCTTTAAATTCTAATTTGTACTTTCTACCGACAATTCTGTTTGATATTTTTGGTGTCTTGCGGCCTTAGCAACTACATTTTAATTAATGTACATGGATCTCGATTCATTAAATAGCAACCAAACAGCACAATTGATTGATGCGTGACAGAATGAGTCATCACTTCAAAGCTTATAAACATGGTTTTCAACTCTTGAATATCCCGCGTTTAAAATTTTTCGTCATGTCAATCTCAGAAAAACCATATTTTTTCGACCAATCTGAACAAAAATTAAATGGATAGGAACTATGAATGTTCATCTTTATTGCAGCGAGATGCAATTTTGTGTACTTAGATTCTAACTGAAAACAATCATAAATTTTAAATACGAGCTCTAGGAAAATACGTTGAAAATTTGGCCTTTAAAGCGGTTCACAAGTTACTCGTTTTAAAAGCAATTTTGACGTGTTTTTTGGTTTTTTTTATTTAAAGTTTATATAATAATGTCAAGTATTAATTCAGCTTTAGTGTAGTGTGATGCAATTTTGAAGTGAAGTAGTAATTAATGAGTAATGGCGATGTAAATACAAAATAACCAGTTTTTAAAGAATTGACGCACAGTGGGCCAGTTCAAGGCCAAACTGCGCCAAAATAGGTAAAATGTGATTAATTCAAAAAATTATACTATGGGTTTATTTTTGTTCTCAATGATCCTGGGGTACCTAACAATTATAGTAATTCTTGTTAAAGTTAAAAAAAAACTTAACCCTGTAGTTTTACTTATTACCGCGGTGGCTATGCAATAGATATCTTCATGAAAATTGGTTTGGATGTTGTTTATGAACCATATATTATGGATATCAAATTAAAAACTCGTTCACTTCAATGTTAAATTCGAAAAATTGCCATAAATCAAGTAAAATATGTTAAAAATAGGCATTATTTTTTCAACCTCAAAGAAAGTTTACATTCCCGCCGATTCCCACTTTGGCTGTTATTTTTTTCAGAAGCCTGAACCTTCTTGAACAATTTAAAACAAAGATTGGCTGCGACTTTTTGCGACTTTTGAAGATATTTGATTTTTAAGTGGTACGTTAGGTGCCCTGACGCACCGGATTTGACTCCACACTTGTAACGTCGTAGAGTGGGCCAAGGGTGATTCAAAGTGTGCCAAAAATAAAAATTGATGAATATAAAATTTCAAACTTGAGTCATTGGTTTCATGAAGAAAACACCCTGAAAAATGTTGTTCAGTCCATAATAAAACTTTCCAATGGATTCATCAGTGTCGTTCAAGCATGGAAACAGTAGGAGAGTGCATACAATCTCTAAAAACATGTCACAAAGCGCAAATTTTAAATAACATCGGTTTTTTAAAGAAAGCTTTCAACGTGATATTGGACACATTGCATGCCATTTGTTAGGCAAATCAGACCACACAACCCCCAAGATAATAGAATCTTCTATTAACTAGAAGGAAATTAGGTTTAATTTTGTAAAAAAGAACGCAACAAAAAACATTTTTGGGAAATAGTAAAATTCCCGTAAAATATGCTACGTATTAATTTGTAGGCAAGTCTCAGATGTAAGTTTTAGTTACATGCACGCGTTTATTAATTTGCTCACATTTCAGTTAGGCCTAATTTTGAACGCAGCGCAGAGGGCAAGAATGAATTCAAAGTGTGCCAAAATAAATACTCATTCAAAAAGCTCGAAAAGTTTGTCGTAGCTGATAAACAAGGTTTGCAGACCCGCAGAATACGATGGACCTCTTTTCAAAAGTGTATTACGTCATCCAAATACGTTTTTCTGATTGGACGAGAAAAAATTGTTATCAAAAGATAAAGACATAATACAAGCAACATTTGTATTTAAACATATACTGGGTTTTGACACCCATAGATTTATAAATACATTTTAAATACTACATGACGTCATCGATGTACTGTTCTTTGATGAGGCCAACATTCTGATTTTATGAAGGCATAGTTCATGCCACATTTGTATTTCAACATACGAGAGATTGGACACCTGTGAAATTCAATAAACACGTTCGCAAAAGTGTATTAGCTAATCCCACCTTGGCTACTATCATTAGCAATAGGTATTTCAATGACGATTTGTGGCATCATAGGTTTCTACATAATAATAGATATATTTTGCAGTAAATTTTGGCCTCGTCCAATAATAAACAGTATTTTGATGACGTAATACAGTTTTGAAAACATGTCCACTGAATTATACAGGTGTTCAAATCTCTTATATGCTTATACAAATGTGGCACGTATCTTGTTTTCATCAAACGGAATTTTGGCCGCGTCCAATCAGAAAACTTATTTTGATGACGTCATAATTAAAAAATTATGTCTATTTTATTATGCGTGTGTCCAAACGCCTCATTTTGAAATACAATATTATATTATGTCTTCAAGAAATTGAATTTTTGGCTTTGTTCAATCAGAAAATAGTATTTGATGACGTCATTCACTTTTGAAAATGTGTTCATTGAAATTAACGTTTAAATACCAAAATTACATGCATTATTAATTATCTTTTAATAAAAAAATGGAACATTGTATTCTATGGTTCTGCAAACCCTTTACGTGGTAGCGGCGATAACCTTTTTAAGTGTTTTAAATGAGTATTTAATTTTGGCGCACTTTGAGTTGATTCTGGCCCACTGTGTGACGGTGCGAAACCAGTGGGAGCCCCGCTGCGAATAAGTGTTTAAAAAACGGTTTGGAAGCAGTAGGAGTTCGAGAGATCCATATGCTTCTGTTACAAGAAAAACGTTTTTTAAGGACACAATGATGGATGTTTACAGTAAATTGACAGGCAATTATCATAATACAATTAGTAGTTTTCAAAAGGTTCATTAAGACTGTTGCTTTGAAATCATTTGTAAGCAGAAATTATTAGCTGTTTTCCATACGTTCTTAGTTAAGAAAATCCACTAAAATGATTATTTCATCAATGATATATTTTTATTTACATACCAAAGATGTCGAAAGATCAAAGTTTAGAGGAATGGAGGCATCAATTCAAATCAGCAACAAAGGACACAATGATGGATATCTACAATGAATTTGCAGGCACTTATGATCAGGTACTAGATTTTCAAACGTTGTTTGAGAGACGGTAGCTTTCCAATAATATGTGGGCAGGGGGTAGATTTCCAATTATTGCTGGTTGGTGGTGAATTTTTTGACTTACCAATCCTTGGGTAGACGGTGACTTTCCAAATATTGGTGAGGAGACGGTGGCATATATTTGTTGAATGACGGTGCATTTCCAAATCCGGGCGTATGGAACGCCGTTAACGACTTCAGTGACACTAAAGGCGTTAACGGCGTTCCATACGGGCGGATTGTTAAAATTAAAGCTTACTCGGAGCAGGCTTTAAACAGTGGCGGATTTAAGCGGGGAGACTTAAGCCCCCACCCCCACTAAATTTGACAAAAAAAAATATTTTTTTGCCAAAACAAAAATCGGTATTTAAGCCCCCTTAAATCACAACCATGGATCCGCCCCTGTTAAATGATCGTAAATCACTTTCAACATGGCGTTAGCATTTATTTGAGTTTTATTTGAGCTAATTGGCTGTTTTAATATATTTGGTATAAAAATGACTTTTTATTCATGCATCATATCCTGAACTTAAAACTTGTATAACGCTTCCGTAAAAAATCAAACGTGATGTGGACACACAATTTACCTAAAATAGCGCCCTCAAGTACTGTTACCATGTTTTTTTTAAATTCAATAGTCAACGTGGTCTTTAGAAAAGTTTTATAGCAATGGTCTAACTGAGGTGACTTTGCTAAGATCGTCTATGGGTTGAAACCAGCCTTATTTTGACCGCCAGTTAAGATTGCTTTATAGCAATGGTCTAATTGAGGTGACTTTGTTAAGACCGTGTATGCGCTATAAGCCGGTTTGATTCTGTAAGTTAAGACCAGTTAAGACTGTTGTATATCAGTGGTCTAATTGCAAACTTTGATAAATGTAAAGCCGACTTTATTCTATAACTTAAGACTGCCAGTTAAGACTGCTTTATAGCAATCCACCCCAGGTGTGATGTAACAGTCAGTGGCCATCCAGCCACTTGTGGGTAGGCGGTGTTTCCACAATTTGGAGGGGGATTCGCCATTCCAAACACTGTTTAGTAGGCGGTGCATTTACATACATGACGAGGCCGTGGCTTTCCAAACATTGACTTTGAGACAATACCGTAGCTTTCAATTTTTGTTCGTCAGGCAGTGGTCATCCAGTCATTTGTGGGTAGGTGGTGTTTCCACAAACAAAGGGGGAGATGCCAGCCTTTCATTTCTAATCATTGTTTAGTAGGTGGTGCCTTCACATACATTGCTGGGGAACCATGTCTTTCCAAATATTGGTGAATTTCCAATAACTAGTGGGTACGCGGTCGCGATAAAAAAAAGAGTGTTCAATACAAAAATTTATGTACCTTTTTTATATTGATTTTAATTTCATGTGCAATGGTAAATTTCATACTTCATTCAATACCAACTGATAGTACTGTATATATTAAGAATGTGATAAAATATAAATGATTTACTTTCTCGATTACTGTAGCTCTTAAAAGATTTTCAAAAATACGGACTTCAAATTTTGCTGGACGCAGCTAATGAGGTGATGACTTCAAAAACTGCAAGGATCCTTGACTTTGCTGCTGGCACTGGATTAGTCGGAGAAGTGGTAATGGTCAATTAATAAAAGTTAATAGATAAATCGTTAAGGCTAATAACATCAGATAATTTTATATATTTATGTGAAGAGTTATTGTATTATTACCGTATAAATTATACGGTACAATTCTAATAATATTTCATAACGAATTCTTATTTGGTGGAGAGGTTGGATGGGGGAAATGTGCTGGTTCCTCCTCCTCCCCCAAAAGAATCAATCTGACAAGCAAAAATAAAAGAAGAAAAAAATTACTATTATTATACTGTATTACTATTATACTGTGAATCGCTGGATACAATTTAAGACTGTTCCATTTTTCTTAGAAGATCGTAACCACCCACCTCATGAACGTAAAATGTCATGATATTACACGCAGCGGCCCTTTCCGGACGCCGACCTTTCTCACGAACCGCTATCTTTTCTCCTTCCTACCACATACTATAAACCATTTTAATAGTAAATTTAAACGTTACCAAGTTTCAAATGTTTTAAAAATATTTTGTATGTTTTATTTTATACTATCATTCCGTTTTTGTAGAACGAGCACCGGGTGAAAAGGGTGAAATAAAGTGAGTCTGAAACTGAGTGTGAAGAAAAATGAATATTAAATTTCACGTAGACCGATCGCCACTGACGCATAATTATACAACAGTGTAATTACACTATCATTAAATTAGGAAGTTATGTCAGAACTGTTTCACTCTACACTACAAACTACGCAATGCCATTCAACCTCTAATCTATCATTGGCATATACAATTTCTGTTGTTTTATTTGTAGGATGTATGTGTGCTTTACATGTGTCCGAACATCTTTATCACTCGGTTTGGTCCTCCCATACGTTTAAAAAATTAACATGCATACAACATACATGCTGGATTTTTAACAGCAACAATAACAGCTAGAGCGCACTCCCAGAGTGCATATCTCTGCCCACGTCTGATTTTTCTTTTGTATAGATTTTTCACGCATAGCGCAATTTTCCAATAACAGTGTTGCAACTACCTGACTGGAAAAGCATTGATCTACGAGCATCTGAAAGTCCGATGTTGTTAGTGAAATAGTTTTATACTTAATCAAGTAAACAGAAAATAACGAATATCCATGTAACAAAACATTTACATTTTGATGAAAAGCAAATGTTTCCAGAGGGTTCGAACCTGGGCCTGTGGCATGCTAGTCTAATGTGATAACGAAAGCCTACACAACTATTTATATTAACCGCCAGTCACTAACAATATTCGAAATGTGTAAACCTTCTCCTTCGCTGAGATGGTCAAAATTATCTACATGCTTTACCAATTTTTTTTTTTACATTTTCGAGTTAACATTGATAAACGTTCATAGAAAGATAAATTTACATCTTCCTGTGGCCTTTGACGTTGTATACTTTCTTTTTTTAATTTTTCCAGATGTATGCTAATGGCTTCACGAACTTGGACGCCTTTGACGGCAGTGCTGGCTGTATTGAACAAGCTAGATCGAAGAACATATATAAGAATCTCATTGTAGAATATGTTGAAGAATGGAAGAACATAAGTGTTGATGATGGTATTGTATTTTTTCTTCAATAGACATACAATATTTTTTGTTAATTAACGTTTTATATATTTATTTGGCAATTATTGTTGTTACCATTGCTGTTGCTGCTGCTGTCATTGTTGTTGTTGCTGTTGTTACAGTTACGGCTGTGGCTATGGCTGCGATTGGTTATTAGTAATGTTGCTGTTGTTAAGGCCCGGTCACATTATCATCGATAACGGTTCCGATAAATCGATGGCGATATATCGTTACCGATAAACCGGTTTCTTTACGGCCACACTAGCAAAAATCGATCTGCTAATACGACACCGACTGTACGTCACCGCACAAAAACCGCTCTCTCTAAGGTCTTCTAGGCCTAGGCCGGCCTAAGAACCTAGTCTAGAATCTAGCTAGGCCTAGGCTATGACGGTGCTGATACTCACCACTTATTGCAATTCTGTCTCCTTTTTCTTTCCACACGTCTCATTTTCTATTGTTTTTGAATTGTGCATGAGATTTGTTGTACAAAATCTCATTTCTCTCCACCTCCATAATTAATAACTCAATTTGGTTATCCATCTCTATCGTCGATCGTGTGTAGGCCTACTACTACTACACCGCCGCCCCGGCTTGATGGAAACGTGCCCTTCTCTGATTGGCTGAAAGATTTTATCGCTCCCAATTTCCAGAAAAAAAATCGCTCCAAAAGCGATTCCAACGATGCGATACCGATGTTATCGATATATCGGCATCCGTATATCGGTAGTGTTATCGGTGGTAGTGTGATCGGGCCTTTAGGCTACGGCTGCTTTTATGGCTGCGGTTACTGCCGTTAATGTTGTTGTTGCTGTTGTTACGGCTACGGCTGCTACGGTGACTGATTGCTGCTATTATTGTTGCTGTTGCTGTTGTTACGGCTACGGCTTCTGCTGTGGTTGTTTATTTTTATTGTTGTGGCTGTTGTTACGGCTACGGCTGCTGCTGTGGATGTGGGTGCTGTAGTTGTTTACAGCTGCTTATAACCTGAACATCTTTACAATTTAAATTAAATTACACTTAAATTCCTTCTTTAATACAAATTGGTAGTCCAGTTTCACGTTAATGCCAAACGAACCTCGTAACGTTTTTCAAAATGTAGAATGTTATCCACGAATGTCGACAAATCAGTAGTCGAGTTTGTTAAGGTTACCTATAGTCTGCTTGGTTCAATTTCTTCCAAAAACACCAAATTTTGCATTATGTTGGTGATATCTGTCCACAATACGGGCTTCATCTGTCCACAATATGTGTTTTATCTGTCCACAATATGTCTTTTAACTGCCCATAATACGGGCTTAGGGCCTTCTTGTCCACAATGCGTGTTTTTTTCTTTGTCCATAATAGGGCTTCATCAGTCCACAATACTTGTTTTATCTGTCCACAATACCGACTGAGGGCCGTCTTGTCCACAATACGTGCTTTTATCTGTCCACAATACGGGCTTCATCTGTCCACAATACGTGTTTTATTTGTACACAATACGGGCTTAGGACCTGCTTGTCCACAATACGTACTATTTTTCTTTGTCTACACTACGGGCTTTATCTGTCCACAATACGTTTTTTATCTGTCCACAATACGGACTGAGGGCCCGCTTTTCCACAATACGTGTTGTTTGTTTCTTTTTCCGCAATACGAGCTTCATCTGTCTAAAATACGTGCTGAGATCCGTCTTGTCCACAATACGTGCTTTTATCTGTCCACAATACGGGCTTCTTATGTCCACAATACTTGTTTTATATGTCCACAGTACGGGGGCTTAGGGCCTTCTTCTCCACACTACGTGTTTTTATCTGTCCACAATACTGGCTGATTGTGGGATCTTGTCCACAATACGGCCCTTTCTCTACACAATACGAGCGTTGTCTATCCATAATATGAATATGATAGAACCACAGAGTTGCAACAATGGAAATTTAGAAGTCGTTGATATGTCCAATAATTCATACGCTAGACAAATAAAACACGTTTTGTGGACAGATAAAACACGTATTGTGGACAGATGAAGTCCGTAATGTAGACAGATAAAAAACAGGTCTTTTGGACAAGAAGCCTTAAGCCCGTATTGTGGACAGGTAAAACACGTAGTGGACAGTTGAAGACCGTATTGTAAAGAGATAAAACACGTACTGTTGACAAGAGGGCCCTAATCTCGTATTGTGGACAGATAAAACACGTATTATGGACAGATAAAACACGTTTTGTGGACAGATAAAACACGTATTGTGGACAGAGAAAAAAGCACACATTGTGGACAATTAATTGAGTGCTCTCAGTTCGTATTATTGACAAACAAGACGCGTATTGTGTGACAGATAGAGCCCGTAATGTGAACAAATAAAACACGTATTGTAGATAGACGAAGCCCGTATTGTGGACAGATTTTACAAACCCCGATCAAATTCTGTATATAGGTTGCCCACTCCATGCCACTTTGATTTCTGCTGGGCGCCAAGAAAATTAACCCCAAGTGGTCACCTAATTTGCATAATAATAATGACGGCCATTTTGTATTAAACATGAAATATCTTCAAACTACTAATCACACAGACATGAAATTGATGTCAAATTGTTCAGAAGATACATATTTATAATAGCTCTAATGAAGCATTTGTTTAAAAACTTTCGGAAACTATTCTTTTGACCTTTGACATAAGTGTAGATACAATACCATAATTCGGTAACGAGTCGTCATAAAGCTTTGGTTTTTTCAGAAACATATTCAAAACATATATTTTGCTATCACCTTGATGGAAAATGTCCGAAGTTAACTGGAAAAGACCTTATTGTTCCTTGACCTATATTTTCCATAAGATTCTTACACCGGCTTAATTCTTTGATGAAAGCATCGTATCGTCTAATCTACTGTTTATAAAAAATATAAAATTTGTGTCAACCTGTTTATTATTTATTTATTTTTTTTTTATTTTATGAATGGCTTTACTAGTCAACTTCCGTATATACACTCTAAATATTCTATTAAACTGAATAGGAAAATACATGTTCTAAACATTCCGGAGCAAGAAGTATCTATGATGAGTTGTTATCGAGTTAACCTAACTTTAAAATGTGGTCAAAGATCAAAAGTAGTATTCCCGGTTCTTTTTCTTAAATTGTTTCATTAGATCATTTATGAAGAAATTGATACAAATATTATAGTTTTACAAACAATAGTTTTGAAGATATGATTGTTTCATCAAAGAATTAAGCCGATTTCATGTATTTGTATAGGAAAAATAAATAATGTTCAATAAAGGTTTTCACGGCCAACTTGATTGAGCACGACGGATCATTCTGCGACAGATGAAATGACAGTAGATTCCACTGCACATGGCCAAATCTCCCTGTATGTGAAAATCGAACCCAACCAAACTCTCAAAAATGAAAACAACTTTTTAAGCCCAATTTCCTAGCGTAAACTCGACTAGACTGGCCCGAAATAAGTTCAATTCAAATTGTTTGACAAGAGTGAATGGGGCTGCCTTTACAAGACCTTCAAGGGTGTATAGAATGTTGAAGCTAGGCAGCTAATACCTACGCCTCTAGCTTAGGCCTGCTAGTTATTATCGAAATTGTCGTAGTCAAAGTCTACAATCACAATTGGTAGGTTAGTTGACTTCATTCAGATGAGTGAATTCAATTGAGTCAATGATGTCGAAACAATGGCTGAAAGTAAATATCCCTTAGGCCTACCCGTTATAATAAATCTTGATTATAACGAAATTGGTAAGTTCATCGGCGTCCATAAAAACGAAAGAGTTGTTTTGAGAACGGACAATGCGAAATCACGACAATTCGTTAATCGTCACAATACGATCCATCGTACCAAAAGAAAGCTCCCCATTGTGTTGTTTACACAACATGATTATTTAGTTTGCTACAAGAACCCAACGTGTATGTTTGCTTCCGCACATTTTTATTTCAGGCTGAGGCTCTGGTGTACGATGTGTAATTGTATGTTTAGTGCATTGGCATCGAATCACCTTCTCCTCCCTGTGAAGTACTCATTCGGAACACTATTTGCTAATATAGTTATTATTTAGATGTGTACGATCTAATTGTCTGTTGTGGAGGATTGCAGTGAATCACCTTCCACTCTTAATATAAAAAAACTCATTCGGGGCAGCCGCACTATTTGCTAATCAGACTTATGCAATTTATTTACAAATGTACGATCTATTTGTGTGTACTCTATTTGTGTGTACTACAATAAATCACCTTCGGTCCACTCTTACTGTGAAATACGCATTTGAGGCAGTATTTGTTAATTAGTGTTTTGTAATTTATTTAGATGTGTACGATTTAATTGTGTGTTTTGGAGGATTTTCAATTAATCACCTTCCACTCTCAGTGCTTTCTGAATGGATTCGATGTGTTAAACCAGGTGAGATTCTTACTACTGACAGCATCATTTAAAACCAGAATAGTGTGTTATATACATCAAACGATACATAGCAAGTACACATAGTATTTTACCTTTCAGCTCAAGCCGGTCAACAAAAATACAACATTAATAAATGCTGAAAAAGGCAATATTCCGCGTTTGATACCAATCCTAACCAGATAAAGCAAGCGGAATCAAAATCCATTGTTAAATGTACAAGAAATATTTGCATTAATTTCTGATTCTCTGTTGAAACGTTTAATACTTTCAATCAAGCCCCATCAGATAAAGCAGGCAGAATCTAAATCCATTGTTAAATCTAGAAGTGGCATTTGCATTAATTTCTAACAAAAATTATATACATTTGCATAATTTACGAATTTCATAATTCTGTGTTGGTAGTCCAAACCAAGCCCTATCAGGTAAAACAACCAGAATCAAAATCCATTGTAAAATGTAGAAGTGGTATGTTTGCTAATCTCTGGTAAAATGTAGAAATTTGCATAGTTAATGAATTTGAGAATTCTAAGGCATATTTTACCCTAAAATTTGCATATCATCATGACTATGTAAATAAAAAATTACAAAATTTACTAGCGGTATAAACGTTCAATATTGAAATATCCAAATCTAACAAATCTTTGCCAATGGACTTATATACTCGGCCATGGAGCATTCCCAATTAGTAACATTGCCAATTATTAAAGGGAGAAG
This sequence comes from Nesometra sesokonis, assembly GCA_025631205.1. Lineage (NCBI taxonomy): Eukaryota > Metazoa > Echinodermata > Crinoidea > Comatulida > Antedonidae > Nesometra > Nesometra sesokonis. Next base: position 15,650 of record JAOTQE010065520.1, read on the forward strand.
AGACGTCATTAGCTCGCAGCACTACACATTTTACAAAAGGGCTACATAAGAACACACGTCTAGGAAATATGCTTATTTTCGAATAGAATTCTGTAAGTCAATGGATGTTTTATTTAAACCACTCGCAACCATAAATAAGACTATATCTTACAACGACGCATTTAAATTGTGCTGTAAAATAACAAATTAAGTCAAAACAGATTTAAAAAATTACTTTTACCCGTCGTTAAAACAACTTGTGGACCCACTTCCACACGTAGTAAACGTGTGGGTTAGCGACGGCTGGCGAGCGCTGATATATTTTCTGCACAAAATGTAATGACGTCAACACAATTTCTACACGTATACGTACCTAAAGCAATTAACGTGTGGCTAAACCTCTCTATTGTTTGATCTTATTTATTCAGTGTTGTAGAACACCAAGGGAAACCCACGAAAGTTTGAAGTGGTGTCCTTCTGGTGGTGATTTGGCAGTACACTGGGAGACAATCCCCTACTCTTTTTCAAAAAGAGCACTGCGTTCTTTAACGTGCACATGAGCCATGTTTTACACCGGACCAATGGCTTAAGGTTCATCCAAAAGACGGTGCGCTAGTAACTTGTATTTCGACCCTCCATCCGAAGCACAAGCAGAGTGGCGTGGTGTTGGATCAAACCATGGATCAACGAGTCCCGGTTCAGCGTACAGCAAAGTGAATTTCACGATCTAATTATTGTTATTTTCTCAATGTGAATTAGAGTCTCGATGCAGATTTCGTGATGAACATCAACCATCGATATGATTTTCTGTCTCCAACAACTATAGGCAAAGTGCACAAAACAGCAGATACCTTTTTACATTGCACAAGCTTTCGACCTCGTCAGCTGAAATGGTCTCCTTAAAGTCCTTACAAAATAACAATCAGTATAAATAAGACGAAAATTATTGGAAAATGTAGAAATTCCATCATACTAACTATTAATGACTATCATTTATGTTGTTCACCAGTTTACCTCATATATACCTCATGATAGTAACTTTTATCTCTTTCGCGATGTCATTTTCTAGGCCCACCAAACAAGGCTTTTTGTTTGGGTGTCTCCAAAACGTAGTTGATGTAAATCCGTAATCAAACCTGTCCGGCCAACGTATACTGCATACTGTTATTATTAACGAATTCAACTTATTTGTCTGTCTCTTTCTATAACAAAACCATTTTCACATTATATTTATCTACATGCGTCAATTGTTAAATATATTTCATTTACATACAGGTGGTCACTCATTAACATGTTTGAATTGCATTGCATACAAGTTGTTACATTTTAAATCTTTTTGGTTATATTTCAGGTGGCTATATCGTTAACTCATTTCGAAAAAAATGGCTGAAAGTAGCACCACATTATAACGATGGAAAATTAGAAGGCGAATTTAAAATGCTGGAGGAGACCAGGAAGTGGAAGTTAATTAAAGAAATATATATTGATAATCCTGATCCAAATAATCAAGCATTTGTGTACGTACACAAAGTGCTATAAACTGTTATTAAGCAAGGTGCTCTAGGATCTAACTCTCTAATCTGATGATCTATCTAATATAAAATACATTCTAATTATACGGTATAGACATATAAAACAACATTGATAAAATATATAAAGCACGTTAGAGTAATAAATAAATTTAAATTATTCAAAATATTAAAATATTCTTTAATTAATTAAAATATATTAAAAGATTATAAACTGGAAGTTGCTCACTTGTTTAGAAAGCACATGCAATTTGGCAGTTAAATAAATTAAAAAAAGCTAAAATGTTAAAAACAATAGCGTCTAGTTGTGAATAAATATTATATAATTGTCAATAAAACTAAGCTAGAGCAAATGTTCTTCCAAGCCGTATTTCAACTTTACAATTTCGATCGCAAGCAATGAATTCACGCCACATCCAAGGATCATCACGTTTTACAAGCGCTTTAAACATAGTAGCATTAAATTTATTCACTTTACTACATATCAATAGATGTATAAAGCAGTTGGTGCAGCGGTGGCGTTTCGGGCTTCCAATCACGAGGTTGGTGGTTCGAGGCTCACTCTGGTCGACTGTTTGTGTTCACTAGGCAACAAACTTTATTCACGTTGCCTCTCTCCACCCAGGAGTATAAGTGGGTACCTGGGAGGTACAAATGCCATATGCGCTGATTACGGCTGC
>JAOTQE010065531.1:505-17837 GCA_025631205.1 Nesometra sesokonis
GATTTACTTTCTAAAACATTTTAAACAAACACAAAATATACTCACGTCAAACCAAACTGTAAACAGATGTTTTAATGCCGATCGTCCATGAGCACAATCGTGTCATCAACCCTGGGACTCTAGGCCTAGCCTAGGCCTTACTGATTTACTTTCTAAAACATTTTAAACAAACACAAAATATACTCACGTCAAACCAAACTGTAAACAGATGTTTTAATGTCTACTACTAACGTCGACAATTAAATAAACTAGGCATAGGCCTTCCTATAGGTACGAAGAACGGATAAACTTGAAAAACCGTCTTCTGTGTGCCAAGGTTTGTTTTGTTTTTTTAACCTATGGAACGCCAATGGAGTAATTATCAGTACTTTACAAAATAGTAACCAATTAATTACAAAAACGTGTCGCGGCAACCGAACTTGTTCATAGAACTTAGTCGTTTTTCGCAGCGTAAGTTGGTCCGTCACCAGGGGCAGATGATATTTGCATATCAGCTTGCCCATGTGCACGAACTACTTAAATAGCAATATGATCTGACAATTTAATTTTACGATCCTTCATTGATGTAGCAGTGAGGAGGCCCCTGTCTGAGTTCTTTCTACTTTGAGCTGCAATGATCTCTCTGCAATGAGTGAAACGATGGGCCTGTCACTGATAGGAGGCCATTAAGATCAAATGTTCAGAATGGTCCAATTCATCAGGAATGATCCTCTAAATAAAATACACGCCGTTATGAAAGATCATTATGTGACCATTTAGAGAAAAACAACGGGTAAACTACACTCTCCAATTAAAACGTAGACATTAACAACCACTGACACCTCTCACATCCCAGCTGTGTTCAAGGGTCACTTCAGGTCATTAGAGTCAAATTTTTTAAATTTTCCAAATGAGATAAAATGCTCAATTGATCAGGAATGGCCTTCTAAACAAAATTAATTTTATCTTTAATTCATAGATTAACGGGTTGCTTATATTATTAGGCCTACGCATGTCATCTAAAGCCACCACTACATTCATCAGTAACAGAGGATTGTTGGATCGAAACACATAGGCGAGAGTGTAATCCTTCATGAGGCTCATTATATAATGAGGGTTTGACCCGGAAATGTCTCATAACAAGCTGATTTTTTTCAGGATAGCTCCAGAAGTACGGTATGATTGAAACACCATACTAAAAGTCTCCAATGTATCCTGCTTGTGCTCTCCGAGAAATCCAAGATGGCTTCCAAAATGGCCGCCAATTTATCATATCTTTGGAACCAGTTACAGTAAAATTTAAAAAAACCCAAATTTAGTGTCTAGTTATAATATGTTTTAAGGTACAAGTAATCCAATAAAACTACTTTCATTGTGATCTGAAGTCTTACAGTTATATCGTACAGTTATATCATACAGTTATATAGCAAAAAATCCAAAATAATAATTCAAATACTATCATAACCTTGCACAATTTTATGATTAAAAATACAAATGCCTAATCAGGTTTTAGGTACAAATGATCCAATGGAACTATTTTCATGGTTATCCAAATCTAACTAGCCAAAATCCATTATGACATTATCTCCAAGAAGTCCATGGCGTCCAAAATGGCTGCCATTTTCAGTATCATATCTTTGGAAACAGACTTCAGATCACCATGAAAGTAGTTTTATTGGAAACGTGCAATACGGTACCTTTATCAGAATAACGACTGAACTTGTTGTCAAAAGTGCTTGCTGAGCCCAGGTAAAAATGAAATTTTAGAGACGGACCCGTGTGATGTATCAATAGGGAGTGTTTTTTAACGATTGATTGATAAGATCTGGATTTCTCTAACAATATAACAATAACAACAATAACAATTTCCCGTGTGGATTAGTCGACCGCTTAAAGAAAAAAACGTTTCGACACATCTAAAGATTGTACAGAGAGATCTGACTCAAGATTTTCAAAATTGTTATTCTGGCCCCTAATTGACGAAAATTTGTCAAGCCTGATCCGATGTATAATGCAATATGGGAATCATTAAAAAAAAAAAAACATCCCAGACCCGTAAGCAAAAAATGTTGCGGGTTATTATCATGCCGCAATTATGTGGTAACAATTTTCTGAGACACCGACATAACACAATCGTAACTATCTTCATTCTCCATATGTGTAGGCTCAGTTACATCAGGGAACAGCTGGTTACATTATATAGCATGATTTTTTTTACGGTAGTTGGTAAGGGGCGGATTTAGGGTGGGGGCGCATGCCATACTTTCCTCGTCAAATAACGTATTCCTCACGCCTAGGGGTCCTCAAGCCTGAGATTTAACAAAAAATGGGTTGCTTTTTAAATCAAAATGATTTGGCAGACGTTGCAACCTCTGAGGTAAATTCGGGAGATTTTTCAAATCTGAAGTCTAAAATTCGGGATATCTTTCAAAGTGCGCTCTCTGTCTTAAAATACTACACCTTGAACTGCGTTTTATGACGGAATGGCCAAAAAACAGGCCAGAAAGGTTTTAACTAGCGTCAATTACGATTTAAAAGTGTACTGTATTTATTGATTAAATGTTATTCTAAACCAAATTATGGTACTAGAACATGTTTAAATTTGAACAGAAAATCGGGAGATTGCTTTAAAAAATCGGGAGACTATTAGAATTGCGGGAGACTTCGGGACAAATTGGGAGGGCTGGAACCTCTGCTTAAGATGGTTTTGTCATAAAGTATTTGTTTTGTAACTTTAATGACACGGAGAATATGGCAAACTTGGCTTGCCATAAACCCTCCTTCTATTTTGCGAATCGCTCAAGCGTATCAAAAATTAACACTACGCATGATCACTTAACTATGACATCATTGTTTTATAAGGATCTGTGATGATGAAAAACAGTTCGACGATCGACACGACTACAATTTTGATATGGATATGTTTTGCGTAATTTCTTGACATATAGTAGAAAAAAGTTTGCAAATTTTATCAATAGTAGTTACAGATAAATATGACTTCGTATCCACACCATCTAGAATCTGAAGATTCATTTGATTTTCTTTTTAAAATCGTGCTTATCGGCGACGCTGGCGTTGGTAAAACCTGTGTGGTTCAAAGATTCAAGTCTGGGGCCTTCCTGGAAAAGCAACACGCCACAATCGGCGTTGATTTTACAATGAAAACATTAAACATTGACGGGGCTAGAGTAAAGGTTTGTTGAATCTAATTACCGTATATATAGGTTCTAGTAAGGTAACAAATAACGCTATTCAAATTTTTGATAACGGTTTAACAGAGAGGATAGCTAGCCTATCGAGGCGTACTTCAAAAGTAGGTAGGCCTTTCTAGGGCCTTACTAATCTGTGTGTTGTTATCTTATTTTTTCAGGCATGGCCTTCTTTTTCTCTACCTGCTTTCGGCCCATCACAAAATTTCATGTCTAAATTTAACTAAATTAAAAATTGATTAGTGTGGTGGTTACAATTTGAAAAACAAGCTTAAGAATACCTGAATACAACCAACCACCTCTAGATGCTCATTCGTAAATTTATGCCATTTTTATGTATTTTTTTAAAGGGGGGGGGGGGGGCTGTGAACTGGCTTAAGTCACCCATCCCCCTTAAAATTGACCTAAATATTTTTCATTTGGTTTTGATGATAATAAACCAGGCCTAGTCTAGTAAATGTAGGGGTAATGTCAAAATATTGAATGAAAATATGATGATTTCTAGCATTCTCATTTTTATCCATGTTTTATATTAAAGGAAAACATGATGATCATTTCAGTACTAGAATTCTCATGTTGTATCCATGTTTTGTATGTTGAATGAAAAGGTGATGATCATTTCTAGCCTTCTCATTTTTATCCATATTCCACAAATCTTCATTTTTTGACTTACAGCTACAAGTGTGGGATACAGCAGGACAAGAAAGGTTTCGGACAATAACACAGAGTTATTATAGAAGTGCAAATGGTGTAGTATTAGCTTATGATATTACAAAAAAAGAATCATTTAATAACATTCCACGATGGATAGAAGATGTACAGAAATATGCAGGCAACAATGTGCTACAGGTGCTCATAGGTAGGTTACAGTAATGTTGCGGGTGAAGACAGTGCAATGTCACAATGTGCTGAATTCCAACACTGCTCTAATTTTTTGCTGAAGGATTAGAGTCTAGTGAATGGCACATTGTCTTTAGATAAAACATTAATCTGCAGATGCTGTTGGAAGTGGCCAATCCAGACATTTTTTAAATCCGGGAGTCGGTGTGTTTAAGGTTTTGAATCTGACATGTCAAAGAAAGGGCATTTGCCTTATTTTGCATATATTTACCTATGATTACTATCTTCACAACCTAGTATGGAGGTGCTTTGAGCGCTTGTAGAGATTTTTTAAAGCTGAATCAGGGTGTCAGGACCACCTGATCCCTCCCCCAATTTTCCACTATGTTAGGTTAGCTTAAGGATGATCACAACACTCTCATACTTTGGAGTATTTATAAATTAAGTTTTGAGTTTTGGGATCATGTAAAAATGATTTTTTTCCTCAGGTAATTAGCAAGTTCTTAGTCACAGAATATATATTTTGACTTGTGGATTGCTTCAGTTACTGCAGTAGAAACATAGTGGATAATACTGTAGTGGATTACTGTCAGTGACTGCAGTTAGAACTAAAGGGCACTCCAGCAGTACATACCTCCGCCCACATTGTAATTCTCCGCTCTATAAATTCTTGACTTTTGACCTTTGACCTTCAAAATTACATTGACTTCTGATTTTCCCTTCAAGGTTTAATAAGCTTAATATATTTGTTCAATGAACATTGTGACCAAGTTTTTGTATGAAAACTGTGGCTTGTGAATGTGGATTAATATTAGTGGAATCCTTTTGAATGTGGACTTAATATTAGTGGAGTCCTTTTGAATGTGGACTTAGTATTAGTGGAGTCCTTTTGGTGCTAACTGAGCAGTCACCAGGAGAAAATCCCTAGGTTTTTTTTTTAAAGAGTATACTGGTTTCTGTAACCAACTGGGTCCAATGGCTTAAGTCCCATCTGAAAAATGACACGTTAATTAACTTGTATTTCAACTGTCCAGCCAAATCATGAAAGTGGCAATGGATTTGAGCCAGAACCGTAAGTATCCACAGTTCAACACACAACACAGTCACTTCCAACAGTTCAGCTGACTGAGCTAAAAAATGCAACTCCACATCATAAATTAATTAAAAACTTTCAGTCAATAAGTTAACAATGCCTATATAGGTACAGTATATATTACTTGGGATAGGGCCAAAGCCAACCCAAAAGGCTATGCCTGACAAGTAATGTATTTTGGACAGTTAACTAATACAGTATAAATATTTCTATTGGGAGAACACAGTAGTTGACCACTAACAAACCATGAATATATTCTGTGCATATCTTGCCATCTGACTGCTCCCCAAGAAAATAAGGGTCTTCGCTTAGTCACATAATGTTTTGTGCAATGTTCTTCAGTTGCTATCCCATACTCATCTACCTAGTTTCAACAACAAAAAAATGTTTATACCATATTTTAAACATGAAAATAAAGAATATCTTAACTTATGGTAAATAAATTCCAATGAAGCATGCTTAGGTACACTTTTATGCTGTTAAAAAAACTAAAAACAGTTGATCTACTTATTTACGCTTCAATGCTTTACTTTAAAACACATATATCTATTTTGAGACTAAAGTATCAGAACTAAACCAAACAATCAAGTATTGTAAAGCCTTTTATATTCATAAGCTCTTAATTTTCGCAATAACACAACAACAGCCAGAATTAGTGCAGCCATGAAATTTGTCTCACAAAATCGGCCTATCAACTCAAGTTTAAGTGACAGAATTGCTCGCGGCCGCTAGATAAATCAAGATGGACATTGATTGTTCATCAAGGGTACAGTCAAATTTGCCAGTCTCAAATAATTTTTAAGTCAAATTAATTTTTGTATGTATTTTGATGTATTTTCCACTAATCATAATCTATCAGTCAAAGTGTTTTTTCTGTGCCACTTTCAATTTGACTTATACAATTGTGGCTGTATATTTTCAATACAATCATTATCAGAGATGTAGCTAGACAAATCCAAGGATGGGTCTAGCAACAACGTAAGGGTTGGTGGTAAAGTTATTAAAAACAATACAGTATTTTTAGCTTTTTCAGAGGCTTAGGGTGGGTGGCAGATTGAAATTTTTCTGGGTGAAATGCCTTCAAATAGTCTTTAGAGAAAATTGTTTGGGTCGGTGGCCCCGCCCACCTTCGCCCAGCATAATTACATCTCTGTATTAAATGAACAAATAACACTAACAGTGAGTGAAATCCAATAGGACAAAATTGGAAAAAAAAATTCCCCATCGTAAATATAAGATTGCAAACTTTTTAATTACAAACTATTTAATGCTGCAAAAGTAGAGGGCTTTACAGTATTTAACAAGGTAGAGTAGGAGAGAACTCTAATGGGTAAGGATTTATCGCTCAAAGATTACCTGGTTGCCAAAGAGCTTGAATGTAAGAGCATATGAGTCAATATAATCTATTAATTACATTCAAAAGTTACATGAAAAATTATGACCAAATTTTCAGGGAAGTTTGGACTAAATTTTGGTGAAGATCTGTGGTCGAATCCGCTAAGGGCCTCCGGAAAACATATGCTATGCAGTTTATGATCTGTTGTGGGACTTCGTGCTATGCTGATTTTTCATAGAAGCAAATAATTAGCCAGATCACAGTCAACATTTCTGTTACTTTCTACACACTGTTCTTAGAGTCGTTATCCTTATTGAAAAAAAAAAACAAGTCAACGCTGTACTGTTGTAAACATGCAGAAATCAGCAAAAAAAAGGTTTGCGCCCTCCGAGTGTTTTTAGTTGAATAATTTATTTTAAAAATAAAGTGTAAGAAATTAAAATTGTTAGTACAAAAGTTCATTATGTCATAATAATAAACCAGTAATTGTTATAATGTCCCAGAAACATTGAAGAAATTAATGTTAATATAATAACAATTTTGGCTGATTTATGTTGCAAAACTTTTAAATATGGTTGACATACATACATACTATAAAATCAGAAGCTTCACGACATAAAACTTTCGCTTTTTGTAACTGCAAACTTAAAATTAAAGAAGTACAAATGACATTATGGAGTAAATTTAATTGATGATTTGAGGCCGTTTTGTAAAAATTCCACTGTAAATTGGACAAAAATTACCTTTCGGTAATGTACAGTATACTTCATTAATACATGACTGTAATAACCCTCATGCTACTACATACTATGTACTGTACTTGTATAGGGATGTCATTTTGAAAACTAATAGGTGGTGGTGGAGATTAATTATAGGCGGAGGGAATAAGTGTTTGGGTGAGGTCTTGGAGGGGAGAATGTCCCTTTATTTCACCTTTATACAATTATAAATCTATAACTTGGATTCAATTTACATGTAATTTGTTAAATTTCTTATATCCTTGACACCACCCATAGAGATTGACTGTCAGACTTTTTTTATAACTTGTTTCGCGAACTTGTTTTATTTACTTTGCAGTGAGGAGGATGGAATAAAAATAAAAATAAACTTTTATTTTCTTCATTAGCAAAAAAAATTTCCAGAGGAATCAAAGTGGAGGATACAAAAAGAAAAATTTATTAAAAATATAAGTTTATTTTTGGTAACAAATACTGGTGTTATTCAACTCTACTTTTTATTAATTTGGAACTTAGTGGGATTTCTGAAAAAGAGCTCGTGTAAGTGTCTAGAGGCATTTTGAGGTAAATATTAGGAACCAGACTTTAGCGCAATCGAAGGTTTCTGAACAAACCTGGTTGTTCGGCAATAGGGAAAAACATACATGTCGGTAAAATATTTCTTAATTGTTCATAATCGGAGGGCGGGGTAAAAATAAAAATATTTTTAAAATTTTATTTTATCTTTTACTTTTCGACAGCGGAGGGTGTGCTAACAAGCCAAAAATAAAATGTTATTTTTATTTTAAATTTGAATTTTGGCGTCGGTGGGTTTGCGAAACAAGGTATAAAAAAAGTCTGGCCTAATGGTCATAACTACTTATCATAGATTGACATATGTTGGAATTATGGTGGGGTCAATCTTGCTTAACTGTGGAATGTATAGATCTATAAATCCCATAAAACTAAAATTTTAGCCTGCGCAAAACTAATTTTGGCTGGATTTTCCACTGCTTTAAAATGACACCACTGCTTGCAGGTTGTATCATTGATTTTTGTTCCAAATTGTTTACGCCACAAAACTTTTGTAAATTTTTATCACTCATGAAGTTCATGCAGGATTAATGTATACCAATTATAAAATTCACCTAGCTTTTCGATCAATTAATCATCAGTGTATTTTTCTTATTATATTTTTTAGGAAATAAAAAAGACTTGGAAGCATCAAGGGAAGTGAAGTTTTCTGAGGCACAAGCACTTGCAAGTCACCACGGAATGCTCATGTGTATGGAGACATCCGCAAAAGACTCCACAAATGTTGATGATACATTTTACCAATTAGCAACTGTTTTAAAGAAGAGGCACGGAGGCGGGCCTGCACTAGACACCGGTGGTGGTGATTCTATAAATATGGATTCTAAACGAGTAGATGGATGGGGATGTTGTTGATCATTGATGATATCCATTTGTGGACACCTCCAAGTGAACTGCTGTTAACTGAATAAGGACAGCATGAAGTAATATCCTTAGTGTTTTATATTGACCAAATTATTTGTATTATTGCTGTCCTGTTTTAATTGACACTAATTGTAAAACCCTTTATTTTCGCGCGCCCTTAGTTTTCGCGATGAAACGACGATTGCGAAAATTAAGGGTGCGCGAAAATCGCGAAGATTTTATTTGTCAAAAACGGTTGTCAAAACAGATTTACCTATAGATGTGATAGTGTTTAAAATAAATGATCTTGTCTCTTTTTATTTAATTGACAATCATTCACGAATCAAATAAAACTTAATACAAACAAACAGTAAAATAATATGACTGATCCCCTACGAAAGAGACCCATGATTAATAAACGATTGTAGCCTAATGGAGGGCTGAAATTCTACGCGGAAATTGGTGACTAAAATTGTAAAATTTGTCACGCGAAATCGGCATACTTCAGCTTGATTGGGCCTCTCTAGTGACTCAATGTAAGGATCGCGAGACCTGCTAAATGAATCTGTCATTCATAGTAGAGGTAGGTGCATCTGGCCTAGACGTTGTCAACATGGACAAGTTCTATCAATTTCAAAACTAACTTCACAAATAACAGTCATTGTGTGCAACATAATAAAGAGTCAAAATCGCGAAAATGTTTGTTATTAAAATGTCCCATCGCGAAAATAAAATGTCGCGAAATGTTTCAAATCATGAAATCGCGAAAATTTAGGGCTGCGAAAATAAAGGGTTTTACAATTTACTGTAAGGAATTGAGGTGTCTTGAAAGATGTTGATAGCCTGGTTTCTAAGTTAAAATTCATTGGCTATTTCCACTGTAATCGCACATCTTGTCTATTGAACCTAATTAGAAATGTATCATGTCATTCAAAGATTGTTGATGGTGAAGTCCTACATTTTCATTGTTCAATGGTTTCCAATATGACAGGTTAGTAAAAAAAGGTTTTACGACATTTTTTGCACTTGGGTCATTTTATTACCAGCAAGTCAGTCGAGAAAACCCGGCTTTAGAGAGCAATACTGGAATTTAACCAAGGTACCATGAAACTAATTGCATTACCAAATTGATTATCATTAAAAAAGGCCACATTGCCCTCGGTGCTCCTTATGCTCAGTATTACATGAGGATACAATTTATATAAAATGGGCTCTGGTGCCCTGCTTAAGCTAAATGTCTTCAAAATCAGGGCACAAATGTCCTTGCCACCACAAAGCCTAAATTTGAGGTGTGATAGTGTGTTGCTTGGTAAACAAGAAGTGATAGGTTTTTTATACAAACAGTATTTTTTTAAATACAACGTCAGTGAGCTTCCATTATTAAATGAATGCAAGGTTGATTGAAAATTATTATTGAATGTGGTTTATAAGAAGGATTTATGATCACACAAATATTTTAATTTTTTATACTAATTTAATTGCACTTTACATATTTTATTGTATCGTTTTATGAAATATATGTTTAATTTTAATTAATGATTGACAGAGTTAAGCAGGAGATGTTTAAAAATTTAATTGTTAAGTTTCATGTTTGATACTATGGTAAAATGATTTCTTTTGCTCACAAACTACTATACAGGTACGATTTTTTTTATTTTTGAAACTGCTTTTTGTTTAAAAATAATTATGAATGATTCATTAAGTTTTTTTTTTAAACCAAACTGTCTTGTATGTAAACTATGCTACAGAATGTCTATTCAAATATAAATTGTATAACTATAAAATAAATGATAATTACAATTGTACTGTATATATAAACTCTTTAAATCCATTAGTTATGGTATTTGATTTTCATTTCCTGCACTCTGAATCTTTACTAAAGGGTGAAATTGTCAACTCCAGCTTAGTACTGCATCTAACAACACCATTCTTATTAAGTTTGTAAATAATTTGCACCGTTTTGGTTGAACATTTTTTTACACTATAGAAGAATGTGGTAAAGCTGAAGCAATTAAGTTAAGAATCTGTATTTAGAAAAGTTTGAAATGTTAAGAACAGGCGCGGATCCAGGATCCGCCGAAAGAGGGGGCACACTTTTCCAGTCTGGGTGTGCGTGGTTGCTGCATTTTTCCTAACGAGCAAAAAAAATGTTATTACCCCATTTTGGTGCCCTGGTACCATATTTTGATCGTGTTTTAGCTTTTTCTTGTTTATTTTTGACACGGCACACCTAATATAAGGGGGGTGCAACTATGTTTTGACGAAAATAGGGGGCGTGCGCCCCTTGCATCCGCACTTGAAGAACATGGAATTTTTACTTAATTGTACACAGGTGGTTGGTGATACGTGGGAGTCAAGAACTCGGCCCCACCATGGTTGATGGTGTATCACCCCCAGCTTTATGTTTAAAGGTGCATTCCTTTGAAAATCTCCCAAATTTACCTCCAAAATAGATTTCTTTGAAAATTTACCTGTTTTATATTTCTAAAATAATAAACAGTTTTGTTATTTTTTAGTCTTAAAGTTATTGGATTATTTTAGGCTAAGCCTAGATGATATGTTTGATGATTCTCATTACTAAGGTAGTAAAATTGTATCCACACGGATGTCACCCAGGCTAATCTCTCCACAGAATGCACCATTTGTGCATGCAGCACGCACACCCCACATTACCATTAACATTGGTTATTAGATTTAGACTGTTCACAAAAGCACAAGGCTCGAAGTTAACCAAGGCACCAGGACCAATTGCTTCTGGTGCCCCTTCAACTGGCCTCAGTGCCTTAAAAAATGGACCATCATTAAGGCCACTGTGGCCTCAGTGCCTCTTCAAGAGAATACAGTTTGTACAAGATGGCCTTTGGTGCACTATTTCAAAATCAGGCCAAAAACTACTAAGGCCAAATTCGAGGTCTGAAAGCAAAACCAATACAGACTCATCTGTTTTATTTTTTTAGTATACACCCAAAAAATAAAATTCTGTTCTATCTTTTTTTAATGTTTGGGAGTAATAATTGACATCAGTATGGTAGGTCAGTATTATTTATAAATTTGAATACAATATAAATAATCACATTTAAAATGCTTACATTTTGAGAAAAAATACTTTGGGAAGGAATAGGTCTCAACTTGTACTGTAGTAATGTTTAATGGTTTTCAAGTTGTACAGTGCAAATTACAAAGTCTTTTTTCGCTTTAGTAATTTTAGTCTTTCTGATGTTTTGCATTTTTTAAATAAAGTAATGAATAGCATCATATTTATGATATGACAGTCTTTCCATATCCTGTTGGTCATGCTGGTTTTGCAATACTTAGATTGTACAGACTTAGAGACATTTTTAAAAATAGACCAATTACAACTTATTATATTTAAGTCAAATGCTTTGTAGATATTACAGTTAAAAAAATTAGCCAGTTTTCAATGTATTGTTAGGTTACTAGTTGAAATTTTGTTTAATCGTTGTAAAATAACTGAATATTTATCTAAAGTAAAATAAAGGACAAAGTCCATAGAACAGTTAATGTGAATGTAATCAGTTGTGGTCTACTTATGATTACTCACTTAACATTCAGACACAAATACTGATTTAAAATTTTTAATACTAAAATGTAAACTTGCCTATACCAGCTGGTTCCTGGAGGCCATGAACAATTGAATGTTGAGGAGATGATCTTATGAGAAAGTTGTCATTGATATGTGGCATGACCAAGCTAATGTAAGGATGAGTATATAACTTATTAAACAACACATTATTAACTTGTACATGCAAAAACTTGATTTCATACGACGTTTCCTTGAATTATGAATTCAGAACATTTAGGATACAGGTTTGCGGGGAACTATGTTTGAAATTGCGTATCAGTATCCTGTGATCATTTTAAATTGCATTTTGTGAACAGTATGGTAGTATGTATGGAAGTTTAATGTATAAACTGTATGTTTTGGTAAAAAATCAACCATTTTTGAGTTTCTGCTTATTGTGGAAAACTAGCTTTGTGACTTATTCATCCTTTGACTTGGCTCTCACACATGCTGTATTTATGTTCATGTTTATCCTTTTTTCTAATCTAAACAATTCCCTTATTTTTCTGTTGCCATAACAGTTCTTTTTTAATTAGACACATTTAGCTTCAAGGGAATGTGTTGTCATCTGCTTGATTTGATTTCATTCATTTATTGAAGAATACCAAGGATAACCCACGAAAGTTGGAAGTGGACTTATTTTCAGTGGGTCCTTCTGGTGGTGATTGAGCAGTACACCGGGGACAATGCTCTACTCTTTTTTCAATAGTGCACTGCATTCTTTAACGTGTACATGAGCCATGTTGTACACAGGACCAATGACTTAACATCTCATACAAAAGACAGTGAACTAGTAACTTGTATTTCGACCCTGTATGATAACAATATGGGTAACCATTGTGATTTAACTATCGGTTAGCATTCACATGCTGTCGTACTGTACATAGAGAGTTCACATAAGAGGACAGGAGCACCATGGTCGAGTGCATTTTAGTTAAGCCCCGCTCATTTTGACACAGCACATGTCTCGTTCTCCCATCTTTTTTACAGGACAACAGCAAACTTGAATACTTGCTGTCTATTGTAAATGTTGAGAAATGTCTACTTTTCTTAACCTTATACAATCATAATTTAAAAGTGTAATTTGTAAAACATTCATCTTTTTCACATTTTATATGCTTTTTTTAAAAATAAAAATGACAGTTATAGTATGATAAAATGAGTTTTAGTTGAGTGTAAGATCTAGGGTTATCTTTCTCGATGTGTAAACCTATTCATGTTTTCCTGCTCCAGGCTTCATCCTATTGTGTGAACTTCCTATTGCAAATTGGTGCAATAACCAGTCTAGTCTTCACGGATATCTTTTGTGAATGAAATTATGATTAAGTACTTAACAAAACCAGTTCACTTAAAACTTTAAAAAGACATTCCATAATGTATTTACTAATACCATATTAGTAACACATCATAATTTGTTAGTATCTATGATCAAATGCATTGTAGATTACTGTTTTTATTTATGTGAACAAAAACATAGCTGAGACTACAATCTGTGCAATTTTAGTTTTATCTTTGAAAAACAGATTTCCTTTAGGTAATTTATTTAAGAGTTTTGTCTCTGAGATAAGAGACCTTGACAAAATTATCATACTGCAGTAAGTTGTTTACAACATTACTTTATTAGTTCAGTAGCAGAAAAAAAAGAGTACTGAAAACATGATGCTGAGGTGTAACCTTGTTACAATGCAGTTACAAAAGAAACAATAGCACTGGATTACTGCAGTAACTACAGTAAATTAATAAGTAATTAACATGGTCCCTGAATAATATTGAAAGACATGTTAATAAATGTGGTATGTCATAAATGAGTTATCTAGTTCAGAAAACCAATTAAATTGGATTTAAATTGGTTTTTAAATGAGGTTTAAAGATACACAACTGTTGACTTCCTGCCTGTTTTTCCATTGTTTTTGAAATCCCTTACAAAATGTAACATAAAAACATATTTATCATAAATAAATATAATCAAACTACTGTATTAACAACACACAGTTGGCTGGTTTGCATATACTATATGGTACAGGGGTGGATCCGGGAGCAGTTGGTGTGGACAAGGGGTGCACTGTTTCAAACTGGGATGGGCATGTTCCTGGTTTTAAATTTTACAAGCAAAAAAGGGATTATTAACCTGATTTAATATGTTCCACTGTTATTTTTAATTATACTTCTAAGATATTTCTCTGTATTTAATATTTTTGAGAAAATTTTAGAGGGGGTGTGCATAATATAATGGGGGGATGCACATGTATTTCTTGGGATGTAAGTTGTTGGGAAGAGCATTCTGCATCCCCGACGCATCCCCCACCTAAATCTGTCTCTATAATATTAAACTTAAATTTTGAATGTATAATATTAAACTTGCCAGTATGTTGCATTGCTGGAAGCTTTGTATGTATCAAATATAATATAGAGTTTGACTTCTCACTTCTGAGGTCAATCAAAGTGTAGTGATCAAATTATTGAAAAGCTCAAAAGTATTGTCAGAACTACAGTATAAATGTAATGTTCCACAAACTACAGTATATATAATTGAAAATTGTCAACTATTTACAGGTCATTACAATGTAACAGTAATACTTTAATCCCTGTTCACACCTTGGAACAGAGGGAATGTCAAGGCTTCATTGTTTTATTTGCAGTAATTAATCAAACTCTGTTCATAATAAAACAAAAATTTTTTAAATTATAAATGCAAATACTGTACTGTATTGCACAATGATATACACTCACAGTATTGGGCTTTTAGTGGATTGTTATAATGGTCCTAGCACCCACTATAATGGTGACGAAACTTAATGGTTTTCAATTAGACTTGCTAATAATTAGTTTCATATATTAATAAAGCTTGCTCAAAGCATATCAAACGAGGCTCCCATTCAGTGTACGGGTATAAGCATTCTAACTGAGGCTATATGCACCATAGATAGTATCTTATCTACTGATGCTCTGTATACAAAGATTCAGTTTGTTTCATTTAAAATTGTCCTTAGCTGATATAATTTAATATTTATTCAATAATAGCATAGTATCAGTTGCATATAATTAATAATTAATTACATTTAATAAGGTGCAGCACAAAAGGGAACTATATTTTCATAATATTTTACGTATTCATATTTTTAGCTGTTTATTCTAATTTGTTACTTTATATAAAATTGTTTAATATATTTGTGTGGCAATCTCAGCCTATTGTAGAATTTTGCCATATTAATAAATTTCCATAGGATAACTAAATAACGTGCACATGAGAAAAATTGTTTAAAAAAAATTAATTCAAATCCTAAGAGCCATTATAAAAAAAATGACTTCTGGAAAATTTGAGGATTTGCTACTTGCATATTGGATTTTATAGCCATAAGAGTAAATGCTTATAATGGGGGGGGGGGGGGCTGTAGCCCCGCCACTGAATTCGACATAGGAGTAATCTAATTTTATAGGCAAAGTCAACATGGCAAGTTTATAACTTGTATTTAAACAACACCCTTAAACTATTTTAGAGTGTGTGATTGTTTACACTTGTATCGTGTGTAGTATACAATAACATAAGCCCTGACAAAATACCTTATAAAAAAAAATTCTGATGATTTTAAAATGGTGTAGGAATGATAACAGGGACAGATCCAAGACCCAAGTAAAGGGGGAGGGTGTACTAATTTTGAATAGGGTAGACTTGTTCCCCATTTTATATTTGACAAGCAAAAAAATAACAAAATAAAGGTTGTTTGCCCTGATATACGAGTTACTGTTTTGGATGTTATTGTATTTTTGAGGGGACATTTTAGGGGTGCACAAAAGTTTTCGGGGCCTTACGTTTACTTTGGCCATATTAGTGGTGGATGCGCCCACGCCAAATGCAGTCGTGCCATAATGTGGACTAATGATAGACTAGCCAACTGGGTAATGGTAGTCATAAGGTTACACCTGCTTGTATGCATGTTCCATGGTTAAGTATTTGATAATGTTTTCCAAAGTTAATGTTTTTAGAATTAACATTCCTGCTCATATCTTACAATATTTAAATTTTAAAATATTATCATTTTTATACAACATTGTAACTGTTAATTTAAAAATCTGAAAAATGTTTCACCAAAATATCACATGAATTAGTAGTAATATGTTAAGGAAAGGACTATCAATCTGTTATAAATTATTTAGGTGAAGGAAATATTAGTTTTTTAATAAAATACCTATAAGAACCAGCAATTTGGCTCAGTTTTGTGTTACTAGGGAACATTTGAAACCTGACAACTTGGAACATACTGACATTATGCCAAACAAGACTGTGTGTGCTGCGTTATCACCATGTATCTGGGACGGTCATCAAGTGATTTTGCATCCAGGTCATAACACAGTACCAGCAATGATGGAAGTGATGCTTAGTGCCGTCATAAATTCACTGCATTTAATTATAAAAAAAATATTCACCCAGGAGTATAAATGGGTATCTGGGAGGTGCAAATACCATATTATGCGCTGATTACGGCTGCAAAATTATGAAATGGATTGTATTCCATTAGTGTTTGTTCAAATGACTGTGGGTAACAATTGTGAAGCGCTTTGATCAGCACGGAAAAGCGCTATATAAGCAACTATTATTATTATTACATTTTGTTTAAATTTTATTTTATGTCAAAATCATTGATTTTTTAATTTCATACTACAGTACAGTAGTACATTAACAATTATCAAGAAATGTTTAAAAAATGCAATTTAAAATGACCTGCTTAGTCAATGTATACGGATACAATTTGCAGTTTCTCAAAACTTTTATTCTAAATCTTCAAAATTTGATTTTTATATCTTTGCAAGGAAAAAATCATACAAAACTGTTCTTTTTGCATGCCAAAGATAATGTCTACTTTCATTATTTATAAATAACTCAGTTTTTTGACTTATCCCTCCTGTGGATGTGACATACAAATTGTCTGTTGCGATAAGAACTGACAAAACTTTTTAATGGGACTAACTTATGGGCGGCCATTAGGGCCAAAAATACAATTACAAACCCCTCTCGTAAAATGGACTTTGCCAATATCTGTAAACCGCTGTGATTTGGTAAATAATTGTGTGTTTGTGCTAGTACGTTGTGCGTTTGTGCTAGTACATTGTGTGTTTGTGCTAGTACGTTGTGCGTTTGTG
>JAOTQE010065542.1:0-17833 GCA_025631205.1 Nesometra sesokonis
ATATTTGACGTTTGTAAATTCAGTAATAGGCCTAGGCTTACTGAGTTGTAGGCTCCGCCATATAATTGTTGCTTCGGGCACAGTGTATCTCGAGTATGGAGCTGTAAATTTATTCGTTAGGCCTAGATGCCGTGTTCATTGACAAAAAATCATGACTGACAACAATTGTTGTATTCACTATGATGGTATTGAACCAACTAACAAATTAGTAGCATCCAGTAACATTTCATTTAAAACGTTAAACGAATGTAAGTTTTTACTCCAATCGCACGGAGAACATTATCATGAAAAGCAGTGCAATGGAATTTCGAAAGAAACTTGGGGTTCCTTTATTACCATGGAGAATGCTATCAGAAATTTACATACGTTAAGGCATTACTTAAAAGAAAAAATTCTGAAGATACTGTGCCCTCTGTAATTCAAGAAAAAATGACGAGGAAAATAAATGCTGTCTCAGAAGATTAAAGGGGCATTTTTCCTAATCAGTGTATGATATGCTGGAAATACTGAATAATGGTTTCTGAAAAACAACAATATCCTACCAAAATGATTACTAAAACTGCGGAAGAGTCTTTGAATAACGCTGCAACAATAGGAGATGACGAAAAAATGATAACATTGATCAGCGGCATCGACAGATATGCCAAAGAATTTAGCAAGCATCAAAAGTGCTATTTGGATTACACACGAAATTATACGAAAAAGATTCTCACATGCAACGAGATGCTGCAACCTGATGAACATGGACATTCAATGTTCAAAGTTTGTATAATTAATTGACAATCTGGATATATTCATTCGACAACGTACACGATGTTCGTAATTTTCTGGCAGAAGTTTAATAAGAATAAACAAATTGTTGACCTTAGACCAGTTTGTAAAGATAACTTGGCAAAACATATCATGCGTGCTACGTTGCATATTTATTTAGGAAAGCTGACATATCAGTTATACCACACCATGATCCTATAAACTGTGGATGGGATAAGGATGGATTTACTTGGAGCGACGAATGTTACCCAGAGAATGTATGCGATCTTCTCCTACCCCAAAAGTCAGATGAATTTAATGGCAGTGACAGTATCGATGATTTCGAAGACGATCTCGATGAGGAGATTGATTCCTATTATTAGGCCTAAATAGATACGTACCATGAATTAAATTCGTAATTTTTCAGGCAACTCCAGAAATAAGCAATGGGAACTAAAGAAAAACACTTTGAAAATCAAGTTAATTTGTGGAAAGTAAGCAGCCCCTATAGTAATTCAAAATATAGTCATTATTACTATCATAATCCATCATCATCATCACCCTTAACATTACCACTATCATCATCACCATCATCGTCGTCGTCGTCATACCATCATCATCATCATTATCATCATCATCATCATCATTATCATCATCATCATCGATCATCATCATCATCATCATCATCATCATCATCTCATCAACAACAAAAGCATCATCATCATCATCATCATCATCATCATCAACAACAGCATCACCATCGGTCATAGTAAACAATTTTTTTCCTCTATTGGCGCGCCAATGGCACGTTCTTTATAGTGTGATTTGCTTTTGTGGTGCTTCAACCTTACGGTATACTCCTCTCATGCTTAGGCCTATTTCCACTGAAAGGGGGTGAGGTACTTGAGGCCCAGATTTTCTATTTTGTATCCTAACTTTGTTTTTTGTGTGTGTGTTTTTGCTTCCGAAGGGGGTGTGAGCACCCCTGGGTACGCCACTAAAAATAAGTTCTTATTTCTTTTCCTGAATTTTAATCTTAATTGTGCGAGTTGTATGACCGAACGGTTAATGCAGGGGAACCACGAACCAGCAATAACAACAGCATGGGTACGAGACCCGCTTGCACCATGGTTCTGAACAAGTCTTCTCGGATAAGGACTATAAACCGTAGGTCCAGTGTATACGGTTCGTGTGCTCTTATGAAAAACCCAGTACATCTTTCGAGACGAGAGGGGGTTACCCCGGTACCCGGTGTCTGCCGTGGACAGATGAATGAGGGCCTGTATAGGGCAGCAGGACATGACGTGACCCTTACGGGCGTAGAAGGTCATATGAATGTGTAACATCTGGTCCACAGCGCCTTGAGACTCTACTGTACAACAATGCACTATGTAAATCGAACTACATTACAAATACTGTAAAGAATTTACAATAATTATTCACCGATAGAGGGCGTAGTTTTGTATGGAAGGCTGTTTTCAATTTGAAGATATTACGGTGCGATTGTTTGCTTTAAAAATAAATATTCATGTTTTTTGATTGTTTTAAGTATTCATAGTAATAACATAGAATATATTGTAAAGCAATACATTGTAATATAGTTAGTTATTCTTGGGCTTGTCATTTCTTTATTACGTTTTTATAAGGCATGTATGGCGTAGCATTATTATGGCCACTTCCTTGTTGAAATCACAAGAGACGGGATCGAGCCTCAGCGGAGCCACATGTAGGTGAAAATAACGTATATAAGTCTGATTTTCTCAAAAATACCCCACTAACTGCCCGCATAACATATATAGCGGGAATCACCATCCTAAAGTATAGCATAAAAAGTTGGTGTGATAAATTTCAGATTCGGATGACACCCATCTCGATCTCCTCCTGGCCTAATGTGACAATATTAAAAAGAATATTAAAGACCACAAGACACACATGTTAAAACGGTTTTTATCAATTTTACAATCTCCTTCACACTGTTATAATTCAGTTATCACATGTTGTTTTTGTTCAGATATCAAAAGGTTTTTAATAATAACAAAAAAATGAATGACATTAAACAATTAAATTGTCAAGGGGTCAAATTAATCGGTGTTTTGTGATGTAAAAAGTGACCGTTATCATGTACACCATTCATACACAATATGCGCATGTTTGTTTGTTTGTTACTTTATTTCTCTACACACAACATAAACAATACATAAATTAGTTATTACAAAGTATACAGAAGAACAAAATAGAAAAAAGGTAAGAAGTTAAAAAAATGGTGTTTAAAGGTGTGTAGATTGGGGTCAAAATAAGTTTGAAAACAAACTTTAAGCATTGATCACCAGTTAAAATAAAAAATTTAAAAAATGAAAGACCTATGACGAATGTTACGTACGTAGTATGATATACCGGTAGTATATAACCATGTAATTATAGGCTTTTCCATTATGAGAATTACATGCATGCGTTGTGTTAGTGTGGCATTACGTTATAAGAATTTGACCTTTCGATTTTTTACACTTTTGCCTGTATTGGAAATGGCCATAAAAAACTAAAAAATTAATTTATAAAAAAAGGTGGATTTATAAGACAATTTCATTATAACCTGCTTACAAAATTTTCTTAAAATTCAAATACTATGTCATATGGACTTTAATACAAATATTAATTAAACTAAATTAATTTAAAGCAACTAATACTAGTAGTCTTCTTATTTTAAGCTTGCAGAATTTAAAAGTTCGTTAGCTAACTAGTTTAGTACAGTTGACCTTCTCATTTACACACCCATTGGGCTGGAAGGTGTTTGTAAATGAGAAAGTTCGTAAATGAGAAGGTTCATGAAAACTGGTCAAATGAAGCCTCCAAAACACTTGTGTTTATTTTGTGCTCTTGGTTGTTAAACTAAGTTGTTTAAATTAACTAGGAGGAATAAAATATGAAAAACAAAAAATATCAAAGATAAATAATCAGATAATTACATCATTGGCCATTATTTTAATGCCATCATTGACAGAATAGTGTTTGTAAAATAGAAGGTTTATAAATGGGAAATTCGTAAATGAGAAGGTTGACTGTATGTTAATTTAATTGCCCCTAACGCCTATAGAGTGTATAGCATCCTTGTGGATTCGATAATACCCTGCAATTAACTTAGCAACAACGAATTGTTGAAAGTAATCTCATAAGGTTCAATTGCCTATTCTCTGTTTTCGTCTCGGGAATAAAATTAAAAGGTATAGAGGTCACAAACCTTTATTCATTAATTTAATAAGACTCAACAAAGAATTTTTTTGTTAATTGTGTGAAACTTTTGAATGATAATGATAAAAATAATCATCGTTATTGGCCGTGTTTCCGCAGGAATTTCAGATTATTTGATAAAATATTATCCAATCAAATCAATTTAAAAAATTCAACTGTGCAAACTCAGTGTGGACCATAATGCATTGTGAGTCCACTAACTTCCGGTGATTTTTTGGTGATTTCCCTTTCCTCGCGTGGCACTCTGGTTGCACCGTGGTGAAATTCTCGCAAAAGCAAGATCAAGGTTGACCCCATGTCAAAGTTAAAAAATTATCGCATTTAGGTCAATTATCGGATAATTATTGGATAATTTTATTACGTTAGAATAGGTTAAACACCCGTTTCTGCAGCACTTTTATCGGATAATCCTTATCGTGATAATTTATTGGATAATTTTTTCCTACGGAAACACAGCCATTGTCATTGTCATCATCACCATCAAATAATTTTCAACATCATCACAATCATCATAATCGTCAACGTCGTTGATGTCATCATGGTAATCATCATCATCATTAGGGCCCTCACTCGAGAGTGATTTAGTTTACCTTTAATGGTTTTTGGATGATGATGATGATCATCATCATTATCATCATTATTGCCATCATCATTAACATCATCATCATCGTCATCATTATCAGAATAATTTTCAACATCATCACAATTTTCATAATCATTGTTGATGTCGTCATGGTGTCATCATAATTAAAGGCCCTCACTCACCAGTGATTTAGTTTCCTTTTGAGGTTTCCTATCTCATGCCTGGGTTTCTTTATATTGTTATGTATTGAATTGTTGATTTTAAGTTTTTTAAGAGCAGTATAATTAAAATGAAATTGTCTTTATCATCATCATCATCATCATCAAAATAATCAAAATCATCATCGTCATCTTCAACATCATCATCGTCATCTTCATTGTCATCTTCATCTTTCTCGTCAACATCACTGTCGTCATTATCACTTTCATCATCATCAAAATGATAATCATCATCGTCTTTAAAATAATTTTTGTCTTCATCATCATCATCATCGTCATCATCATCATCATCGCCATCGTCATCATCATCATCATCATCATCCAGGCTATTTCATCCACTACTCTGTGAAGCAATCCAAGCATTTTCTATCATTTCCTATCTGCTCCTACTCTTGCCCAATTTGTTATTCCCATTGTACCATCTGATTGCAGAATCTTTATAAAACTGAAACTTGTAAATACGAAGTAATTCTCTAGTTTGTCTATCTTACTCTATGATTCGAAGACAGAAAACTCATAAAGAATGTAATGAACAGATTATTATTATTCTACCGTGTGTTCACTCAAGCGTATCTGCTTAGTATATGACTTTACCTTCCTGAGAAAGGTCGAACTTAGAAACTCGAAATGCTTTAAGATGTATAATGAACGTAGCTAAATCTAACTCATGCCCTATCTAGTAAATTAACAAATAGAAATTGTATCAGTTCAGTTGTCTTTAACAATTACAGTGCTTTCTATTTCGGCTACATGGGTAGGCTTCGAATAATTTAAAATATAAAATTAAAAATGTTGTTTTGAGAGGTCATACTGTGGAAATATGTTCAACTTATTACAATTTAAGAAAGATTATAAATATTATTTATTAGTAGATTAGTAATAGTTCAGTGCTTTGTGTAAGATTTTGATTTAAGAATTACATTTTATAATTTATTTTTAAATATAGTACTATAATTAATGGGCATGAATCAAGTAGTTATGTTGACCATTGAAGGAAAAATTGAGGTTCAAAACTTACACAATTAATATTTAAATAGTAACAGTACTCATTACTTAAAATGCATGTTTCCAGTGTCCTTCCGAGTATGGTTTGGCCATCAGATTTTACCAGTAAAAATTACAATTTACCAGTAAATATTGTGTTCACTAAAGATATGTGTAGATATTGTGGGTAGGGCCAAAACCAACCCAAAAGCCATGCCTGACAAGCCATGATTTTGGACAATTTACCAGTAATTTTTTTTTTCAGTTGGAAGAGCATAGTGTTTCTGTACATGTAATATTTTGGCCATATGTTTAAACTAAATTGATTGATTTGATAGCGTAATTAATTATCAGTCTAAAATTGTGGTAGAGTTCATGTAAGCTACAGCAACTGTTACATAGAATTTTTTTTTTATTGACAGTCTGGACTCAGTGGTTAAACGAAAGGCATATTGGATCATACTTATTAGGTCCGCGCGAAGCAGACCTTAGGTTCTCACTTATGTTCTTGTTGTTGTTTTGATTGTTGTTGCGACCATAACTTTAAAAGCGTTCAGCGTCGCCAGTTTTAAACGGACGTGCATGAAATTTTGTACACATGAATTTAACCCCATTCCCAACAAACGTTCATCGCCCTTTTTTTAAGTTACACCCCAGGGTGTCCCTACACCCACAACACGAAAAACGTACTTCGTCAAGTAGTGTAAAATACGGTTAATTTCAACAAGCGTTTGAGTAGCTCGGTTGTTGAGACATCGTTTAACTGACCATTCTACAAACGCGAAGGTGGGATCGATTCCCACCACGGTAGGCCATGGCTATTGTATTTTTTTTTTGTTCGGAGGAACATTCAATTTATTTACCATTTTTTTCTTAATTTTGCTCTTTCAAACATTTTTTCTACAAATCTACTACCTTAAAACGTAAAATCATACGACGTGGTCTAATAGTGCTATAGTAAGGAATAATTGAAAATGCATTTACATCCCGAAATCGCTTTGGAAGCACGGACCTGGTGAGCGATCGCTCTTGTTATAAGTGCATTTGGTGCTTATACCTAAAGATACTCTTCTGAACCTTACAGCTCATAAGGGCTGAGTTTATTCCAGTTTCTGTAGTGTTAAGCCAATGAAAATATGATACTCCCCCTGGATAGGAAGCTAGTCCTTCACAGATTACTGCAAACAAATTTGCTGGTTCCCCTTATACAGCTAGATAGATGGAAGGCTGTGTTTATACTACACATTTAATATAAGTATGTGTTCTTTTTTGAACCATAGTTTTATTCCTGGGGTCAACCCTCCAAAACTTGCCATTTATACTTGATATCCAGCAATCCGTGTTAGACAGGAAGACTCCTCAGGGGTGGATCCAGGATTGATTTTTAGGGGGCTTAAATCCCGACTTCGTTCTGCCAAGCAAAAAAGCAAAAAAACAAGAAAAAAAACTTCTTTTAGATTAAATGGTGTGGCTGATCCTCTAGGAGTCCCCACTACAGCCGCTGCATGTATTTTTATTATTTTTATTAGTACATTGCCGTTATTTCAATACAACAAAAAAAATCGGGTCAATTTTAGGGGGTGGGGGGAGGTTCAGCCTGTTAAGCCCCCCTTAAAGCCGTGCCTGTTTCTTAAAACACAATGAATAGTAGGATACACACGGCCGTAGCCATGGAATTTAAGGTGGTCAGGTTGCGAGTGCGGCAAGCAAATATTGGCCCCAGCCAGCCAGTTGGGGTCAAGGGCCAAAAGGCCCTGAAATCTCCTAATTTGACATTCTTTGTTCTATTGTAGTAGTTTTAAGAATGTTATCATGGGCAAACATTCTAGTTTTACAACTAAACATTGTCCTCAACTAAAAACAAGTTTCTGAACAATTAGCATTGATTATGCCCAACATGCTAACAGGTAAAAATCGTGAAAATATTTTTTTGCTATAACGTCCCATCACGAAAATATAAGTCGCAAACTGTTTAAAATCATAAAATTGTTAGCTTTTAGGGCTGTGAAAATAAAGTGGTATACAGCAGGTTCCTTTATAATTGTTTATTTGCAGTATATCACTGTTGTCTTTGCGTTGCTCTCTCTAAACAATTTAGATTTTCATCTAGACATATTACCTTATCCTCTCCTGGGTCCATGACAATCATCTTTAGAGCAATTCATTAAAATGAAAATGTAATATTCTCAATGCAGATTGAAAATCTACATTAAACAGAAGGATTTGAATCTGGACGATTATATTTTGAATGGAAAAGGACAGATTGTGGGGTAGACAACATGACGCCATAATATAATGAGAATGTACAGAACATAATTAGAATGTGTTGTTATCAGATCATTCTCAATGCTACAATTTTTATTATTTGGTTTATGAAGGTTTGTGAAGGCGCCCTCATGGAAAGGTTCTCAGGATACAGCCTGTTTATCTCGGATATTCTTGTTTCCCGTAAAAAACTGGTCAAGAAAAATAACATGAGAATTTTTCCTCCAGGTGGCACCTTCCTCGAATTTAACCCGGTCTATTTGTTCCTTTTTATTGCACCTGATAATATTTTCATAATAAATCTTATTTTTAAAATGAATAATAATAACAATTATTTTTATTATTAATATGTAAAGTCCTTGGACTCGCTAGGAGGAGAACTTTGTAGTATCGTGTATCAAAATATAGGTGATGAGTAAAATTTTTGAAACTCAATCATGTTCATAAAATCTTCAATAAAATTAATTTTAAATACCTTTCAGATAAATTTGTCCATATCTCAAGCCTTCAAAATCACAATACAAGAGTTATCCATTTCAATTTTCTTATTCCTCTTGTTAAAAGTATTGCCACATCTACATTATATTTCTCATTCATTAAACAATGGAATTCACTTCCAGATCCCATTAAAGCTATTAAAACTCGAATAATTAAACTTAAAAAAACATTTTAATGGAACCTAATTACCCATCCAATAAATAGCTAATAAAACTTGGATGACTATTTAAAATTAAACTTGAAAAAAAAAATCTGAATGGAATGGAAACAATTTTTAGCCATTTATATATCCATTTTATTTGTTAAAATGTTTATATATCCATATCTTGTATTTATATGTATATACTTGTGTATTACTGTTTGCATTTTTGTACATTTTTGATATTTTGTACTTTGTAATTTTACTTGTAATTGGGATCCCATTGAATATGAGCATGAATTTATGGTTGGCCTAATGGTTGCCTTTTGTCTTTTGTTGTATGTATTTTATAAATGTATGTTTTATATGAGAGTACCAAATAATTCAAATCAAATTCAATTTATTTTTGTTTCTCCAATTTGATCTGTTCAATCAGATTCGGATATCAGCTTTAGTGTTTCTATTCATCTGTATGTTGTAATTGTACTGTTTGTGGTTGTATTGTTGGCAGAGGTTTGGTTAAGCACATTTTTGATGACAGTTTTTGATCTAACTTTTGCTAGTCCTCGTCAACCTCATTTTGTTTCCTTTTGTCGGAAGATTGAAAATAAATAAATTTATAAAGAAATTAAAAATCATTTAATCTTGAAACTTCTAAGCACTGTACAATAAACTCCTTTGTAGCCGACCACACTTCAGACCTTCCATTTTTTTTAGTTTTTAGTTTTTGGAAAACTTGGTTTAAAGGGAATCAATACCTATGTTTACATTGACTTCATTAATTTTGTTTAGCGTAAAATTTTGGTTTTCTGGAGAGTTGGTATTGAGACATGTTTTTGCGTCAGAGAGACTAATTAATGAATTTCGAAATTGTTTTCAACTCTCTTCATTTCAACTTAAGTTTTGGAAAAATGATACCAGGTCATTTTGATAAATTTGTCCATTTACAAATATCTTATTGATTATTAGTGCACATGAGTATACAGATAATTATGTATTATTCGTTCATTGCCCCCAGGATCTATCATCCCTTCAATTTACTGAAAAGCACCTTTTAGGAGTCAAGGCACATTGCAATCCATTATTACAACCTGCAAAATGGATTGCTACATATAAGATTTTCTATTAGGCAGTTCTTAACGGATGATGTGCATTTATTAGTTATAACTAAATACCTAATTTACTGTATTAGAATCCTAAACAGATCGATGTACCTTAATGATGCATTATCACATGTAAAACCTGTAATTGTTAATTAACCAATTCAAGGCCTGGTAGAATTTAATTTTAAATTTCAAGGTCATACAATACAGTAAAATACAGCTTGAATCTGAGTTGAAACATCATACATCCTTTGTGTTGTAAAGAGATGCAATGACGAATATGCATAGCTATTTGATTTGTTGGTTGATGTGAAATAATAGACGTAAGCCTTTCTAGATTTTCAAGTAGTGCAAATCTAACAAGAAGCAAACTCTCCCCTTCGACAAAGTCAGAATTGGTGAAACACAAAATGGCTGGCTTAAGCATTTTTATGAAGACATGAAATCACAAAATATACTGTAATTGCTAAAATGTTGACAAGAAAGTAATAATAAATAGTAACATCAAAAAGTAGAATTTGAATGTCACATTTTTGGTGTTCTTGTCCTAGGTTAGATTTCAAGGTGTTAAACGCTATGGAAGCCTGACCTAATTGAGTTGTTAGTCAATATTTTAGGATTAAAAGGCTAACCTGCCCAAAGTGAGCCTGCCTAGTGCCTATTTTTATTAGAATATTTAATGAGTACAATATTTCACCATATCTCATACAATATTTTTTCATATACTCTCTCGAGGCATAATATAAAAATTAAAATTTTCAAATAACTGTAAAACAAGCCTGTAAATTCATAGGTATCTATATACAGGGGTAAATTTAGTCAGGTGTGCATCTGCTGTGTACCCCCTAAAATTGGCGTGCGACCCCCTTCCTCCTAAATTGACCTCCAAAATTGAATATAACCAAAAACATGCAAAAGAAAAAAATAACTTTTCCTTTTTTTGCTTTTCAAATTAAAAACAGGGAACACGCCCACCTCGATCAGAAATAGTGCACCCTCTCTGTAGTTAAATTTTGGATCCGTCCCTTGTTTACATGCCAACTCTCACGTTTAATGCATGAGTCTTAAGCTTAATGCATGAGTCTCACACTTAATGCATGAGTCTTACGCTTAATGCATGGGTCTCACACTTAATGCATGAGTTTCACACTTAATGCACGAGTCTCATGCTTAATGCATGAGTGTCAAACTTAATGCATGAGTCTCACACTTAATGAATAAGTCTCACGCCTAATGCATGAGTCTCAGGCTTAATGCACGGGTCTCACACTTAATGCATGAGTCTCGCGCTTTAATGCATGAGTCTCACACTTAATGCATGAATCTCACGCTAATGCACGAGTCTCAAGCTTAATGCATGAGTCTCACGCTTAATGCATCAGTCTCACGCTTAATGCATTAGTTTCCAATTTAATGCATGTGTCTCACACTTAATGCATGAGTCTCACTCTTAATGCATGAGTCTCATGCTTAATGCATCAGTCTTATGCTTAATGCATGAGTCTCACACTTAATGCATGAGTCTCACGCTTAATGCATGAGTCTCACACTTAATGCAGAAGTCTCACTCTTAATGCATAAGTCTCACGCTTAATCCATGAGTCTCACGCATTTTGGGTGTTACATGCATAGATAATTTTTCTCACACATTAGGCGAATCCTCATGCATAGATATTCATGTAAATAGTGTTTCTCACACATTGGACAATATAGAGCAAAGTACGGTAAAAACTACCCCAAAACAGTGGTAATTTGGACGGCAAACGGCCCAAAATGAGCAGGTGACGTGTGTAATATAGTACACAAATGGTGTTGGGGATTGTTGCATGCATCGGTGCCAAAAAAAACAGAGGTCACTAATCACCATCTTATCAAAACTAATATGTTTACTCAGTTGGTA
This sequence comes from Nesometra sesokonis, assembly GCA_025631205.1. Lineage (NCBI taxonomy): Eukaryota > Metazoa > Echinodermata > Crinoidea > Comatulida > Antedonidae > Nesometra > Nesometra sesokonis. The sequence continues at coordinate 11,687 of JAOTQE010065542.1, forward strand.
CCAATCATGATAGAAAGGAAACTTAACTCTTTATAAAAATTACTTTCACCTTTATGCTATCCAAAGTGAAAAAAAATAATATGAAAACTTATGATCCTATAGCATTTTAATAGGTTAAGTTCGCTACTGGAATATTAGTGTGAAGATAGGCTATGAGGGTTTTCACTGGTAAATTATCTTATGTTTTTAATAATTATGAGAATCTGTCAATTTTGCTGAAGGGTATTATGAATGTATACTCCAATTATATTGAGTATAAATTGAGGACGTTTTTGATGGTTACAATAATAGCGTTATTACTTTTGGTATTTAAATACAAATATGTAATTTACTCGTGGGAGATTAAATAGCATGGCAAGCTATAATGTTACTGCCTGAATAAATATAACAAATAAATATGAATGTTATGTTATTATTGTTGCCTTCCTACAGTTACGAAAGTCTTCAATGAGATAAAACAGATGTTTATCATAATATTATTCAGAATCTAAGCAATGCTTGTTTCTAGTTTCTGACCTTCTTATAATGAACATTGAGATGTTTTATCATTTTCTCCAAAGGATCTTTTTTACTGAATTCTTTGTCCTATTTTATATAATTATGTAAAAATTTAATTATTTTGTGTTTATTGCAATTGTATTCTTTGCATGAGCAATGCCTGTTTTGTGGTTTCTGAGCCTCTGGCAATCAACATTAAGAGATTTTTCATTTTCTTCGATTGATCTTTTTTACTTAAATCTTTGCTTTCTTTTACTACAATTGTGTAAAATGTATCATTTTGTTTATCATAATTGTATTCTTTACATAAGCAATGCCAATTTTGTAGTATTTTTACAATCAACATTGAGAGGATTTAAGATCGTCTATAAAGCAGGTCTCTTTTACTAACCTTTATTAGATGCGGAAAGCATCTCTATATACAGCTTTTCAAAAATGTCTGTCTGTCTGTCGGACTGTGTGTCGGTCTTGTCACGCACGTTTGTAACTATTTGTGTTTTGTTCTTTCCATATATAATTTCTAATAACTAGCATTGTATGGGTGTCACTTTAAATATCTATGAGATGTGAAACAATTAAACAACTGGTAATATATTAACATTAAAATTGAAATAAAATTGTTATAAATACACATTCTATATTTTTATAAAAAAAATGATGATTTTTTAACATATATATCAATGATTTTCTTGGCATGTAGCAAGTACTAATTTCTAAGTGTTTTACAATGAAACATGAGAGGTGTTTATCACCTTGATTGAAAGCATATTTCTGCATTCAATCTTGCCCCAATTTTTATTATTTTTATAAAAATTATTACTTTTTGTAACATGTTTTTCATAATTGTATTCTTCACATAAGCAATACTGGTTTCAGAGGCTTTTAAAATAAACACGGAAAGGTTTTTATCGTCTTCTCCGAAGCAATTTCCTATTCACCTTTGCCCTATTTTTTCTCTACATTTGTGTAAAAAAGTTATTAGTTTTTCGTTACATAATGATTTAGGGGATTACCAATATTATTTTATGATTATTTCTTACTAGTGATCAGTTCAGTTTTTATTTTCACTGCAAGTTTGACATTTGGTTTTTTTATAGAACACATTATTGAAAATGTCATCAGAATATCAAAGTTTCTTATACCAAACTCAAGTGATGGATATATTGAATGATGAAGATGGTGATGACGACGATGGAGATGATAATATGATGATAAGAAGATATAACAGGATGAAATGATGATGATGATGATGATATGATGATGATGATGAAATGATGATGGTGATGATGAGATAAGATGAGATAGTGAGATGATGATGATGACGATGACAATAGTGTTGATGATGATGAAACATGATATCATGATTAAGAAATGGATCTGTTTTGGTGATAGTCGGGAAAATTTTGAGGGCACTCTTATTAATTGAATCTTTGTTGGTGATGCTTGAATTATAAAACATTTTTTTTTTAGTCACAAAGGGGAACTGAAATCATGTTCTTATTTTATTTCAAGCTACAAATCAAGTATATTACCCACTCAGCCAACTGAGCCTCAACAATACAAGAGTTATAAGTAATATAATGTAATTAGATTAATATAGCGCCTTACACAGTAGAGTGTCAAGGCGATGTGGACCAGATGTTACACATTCCTAAGGGTCACGTCATGTTCTCGCAGCTGATACTCAGCGCACGTCCTTCTGTCCACGACAGGGATTGTGTATGGACCAGTACACCGGGGTAACCCCCTACTCGTCTTAAAAGGTGTACTGGGTTCTTTATAGTGCACATGAGCCGTATGTATACACTGGGCCTACGGTTTATAGTCCTTATCCGAGAAGACTTGTTCCACCACCAGAACTATGGTGCGAGTGGGCCTCGAACCCATGCTGTTGTTATAGCTATGGCTCATGGTTCCCTGCCTTAACCGCTCAGCCGCACAACTCGCATGGCAGATAATGAACAGTCTATACCTTGTTTAAAAAAATGTGGAACTCATGAAAGACTCAAACATCTGCTTGAATGTAATTACATGGTATAAATCACTAAGTTACTCACTTAGGCTATGTTCAGATTCACGGCTCAAGCGGAGCATAGCGTAAGCGAGGCGCAAGCTAATCTGCGGCGTAATGACCAAGGTGTTCGGACACAAGGCGTAGCTAAAGTCATAAGCAATTTTAAAATTGCCGCCAGTGGGTTTTTCTACGACCAGTGAGCCGTAATTGATTGGCCAATGCAGACCGATTGTAAATTGTGATTGAACAACGCGTAGCACAAGGACAAAACCATTCAGGTGTACAAGGCATAGCTCCGTAGCTTATGCTAAACCTGGATTTGCAGGGAGCACAAGTTACGCTCCGGATTAGGGACGTTTACTATTTGCCGGCTAGTTTAGACACAGATAATCGTACGACGCGTACGTTACGCTCCGCTTAATCGTTGAGTCTGAACATAGCCTTAGTAACTAACACTCGAAAATAGAATTGAGTTTAGAAGGAAATAACGAAGAGTAGGAAACCTAAAATATAGGAATTAGACGATAAGCTGAGATTTAGAAAATAACAAATTAAAACAAATTTCATTTATAAATATGGCATTGAGTCAGAGTTCATCGAGATATGAGTACTTGTTTATGTATAATGGAAGTGAAAAAAATTGGTTTTCTGAATTGAATTTGGGTCAGTTAAGCTTAGGAAAAAAATTTGGCCCTATGATAATTAAGATATATTTTTAAGTAATAACAGTACTACAATGTTAACATATTTTTACCAATATTAAAGTGTAGAAAATATCTGAAATTAAAACCTCAGAAATTGATTTTATTTAATGTATGAATACGTAAATGTGTTAAATATTTATTTTAATAACCTAGTTTTTCAAGGCCAATAACTTAAAATTGATTTATGTATTTATATATTTTCTGACATCAATCATTTTAAATTGAACATTGCAAAGTTTAAACACATTAACATTCAATGTATAACACCTCAAGACTTATCATCAATGCATCGCAATCATTCAGAAATATGAAAAGTATATTTATTATGTCAAGACACCAACTGAGATTTTGTTTTCATTACACAAGGACTTTAATAACGCTAACCACAGAAATCCAGCTGAGGCAGTCTCGTGGCTTAAATTAGAGGTATTCCAATACTGTCCTCAGCAGGGACATATACATTCCATCCTTGCTCATCGAAAGCCTAATTCATCATAAGAAGGATCTTATCTATCGAAGTGATGATACAATGTGACTGTTCATGTACTTAAAGTTGTTTTTGTTCGTTCACAGAGTGGGCAGACGCCGTTGATATGTGCAGCTAACTCCGGGAGGCTGGATATCGTTATTGAGTGTTTGCGATTGGGGGGAAATGTTCGGGCCATGGATGAGGTAAGATCTAAGTTTAATCATGACTTCACTACAAGATATATTCTCACTTAAAAAAAACCAAATTGATTTTATAATTAATGTTTCATTTTTGGAAGAACTAAATAATTTATAACCATGACACCAGAAATTAATTGTATTTTTAAATAATTACCCATAATTTTACAACATAAGAGCCCATGCCACAGTTATCCTGCTGCAGTTAACTGCAGTGATTCAGTTCAGTTTAGTATTACTAGTTCAAGAGCTGAAGAATTATAGAAAACAACATGTCGAGAAGTAAACTTATGTGTAGTGTAGTTACCAAATATTTAATCATTGTAGTAATTTAAGTAGACTTAATAGCAATAGATTACTGCAGAAATTCTTTATCCTTTTTCCGAAGACTGTAGTGCACCGGAGCTTAATGTCTCCTCCAGAGGATGGCATTCTATTAACTTGTATTGCGACCTCTCTCCTTTTCAATGAGATTTTTGCAATGGCCCATGTCAAAATTATTCTGCTGCAGTTACTGCAGTAGCCTTTTGCTATTAAGTCTACTGCAGTTACTGCAGGTGTCAAGTGTCCCCTTGTGGGAAAGTTTACTGTACTTGTGCATTCTGTATGGTAATGGTAATGTGTGTATTTCACAGGAATTTATGGACAATGGCATAATTATTCTACTGTAGTAAATCCAGTGCCAGTATGCTTTTCTCGACATATTGTTTGAATCAGTAATTCAATTTTTGCTAATAAACTACCGGTAATACTGTTCCCTTTGAAAAAATAACACCTTCCAACTATGGTTAACATAGTAGATAATGGTAGTGAAAAGGTAGATCTAGGTAGTTAACAGGGTTAACCCTATAAAAACTACCATTCACAGATAATATTAATATTATTATCCTATTATGACCATAACCCATAAATTTCTCAATTAACATTTAGGTCAGCTCCCCTTTCAAGGGAGACTACTAATGATATGCTGTCAACAATGCCCTAAAAATACATAAGAAAATACAGTAATTAATAGTCCTTCAGATTAATTAAAACTGACATCACAACAATCACTTAATGACTTTAACGTACCAATAACACTACTGTGCTGCTAGGTAGATCTTTCTAGTAATGTAACATGGTATTCCCACCTAGTTGGAGAGTGTTATTTTATTCAAAGGGTTGTAACTTAATTACTACAGTAACTGCAGCAGGATAATTTTGACATGATCTTTAATACTGTTGTAACTTAATTACTGCAATAACTGCAGCATGATATTTTCACATGATCCTAATATTGTTGTAGTTAAATTACTGCAGTAACTGCAGCAGGGTAATTTTGACATGGTCCCTAATACTGTTGTAACTTAATTGCTGCAGTAACTGCAGCAGGATATTTTTGACATGATTCCTAATAGTGTTGTAACTTAATTACTGCAGTAACTGCAGCAGGATAATTTTGACATGGTCCCTAATGCTGTTGTAAATAAATTACTGTAGTAACTGCAGGAGAATAATTTTGACATGATCCCTAATACTGTTGTAACTTAATTACTCCAGTAACTGCAGCAGGATAATTTTGACATGGTCCCTAATGCTGTTGTAAATATATTACTGCAGGAATAGCATGTTTAACTGAATTACTGCAGTTATTGCAGCAGGATACTTTTGACATGGTCCCTAATACTGTTGTAACTGAATTACTTCAGTAACTGCAGCAGCAGGATAATTTTGACATGATTCCTAATACTGTTGTTTATAACTTGGTGGTGGAACAAGTCTTCTCTGATAAGGACTATAAACCGTAGGCCTAGTGTATGCATACGGCTCGTGTGCACTCTCAAGAACTGCAGCAGGATAATTTTGACATGATCCCTAATATTGTAACTTAATTACTGCAGTAACTGCAACAGGAAAATTTTACATGGTCCCACATTCCTCCCGTACTATACTCTTCTTTCATATAATGTTTTAGAATATAAACATGTTCTTTTGTAGGTTTTAGGTCATAGTTGTTTTGATTTAGTGATGTGTTTTAGATGTGACTAAGCTTATTTAATATTCTGATTATTCCTTGCATTAATTTTTCAGCTATTGTATTAATTATTAACAATAGAATGTATTATATTCTACATCAAACATTTAAACTGCACTGATTGGTTGAAAGAGCACCACGTGATAAAAAATATTCCTACTATTTCAGCTTGCCGACGTCACTTTGCGAAATATGTTACTATTTATCAAGTGACGTCACTTTTATGACGTCACTTTGCTAATAGTAAAATA
>JAOTQE010065553.1:0-17827 GCA_025631205.1 Nesometra sesokonis
GAGGCCCTTTTCATCTAACCTAAATAATCATGGCTATTGTCTGTGTATTTTATTATTATTTTATTGTAAAAAAAAAAAAAAATGAAGTTGATGAATAAAGTTTATGTAACAATTTATGTAAGTATTTTATATTTTTCCTTAAATTAGAAACTTAACATAATAATGATATAGATTTCTACCATTTTGTTCATATTTACCAGTCTATCATGATGGTATTACTATGATAATCATTTTTAATTCATTTTTAAATAGGTCTATCTAATAGAATCTGAAACAAAAATAGATTATCACATTAAGAAGAAATCCTTAAAATGAAATATCCATAAAAATGAATTAGTATAACACAAAAAAATTTTAAAAATCCAGTCCTTCCAACCCTAAAATATCAATCCTGTTGTCCTTAAATCCCCAAAACAACGATTTGAAATCAACATCCTGAAAAAATAACAATTGAAAAGAAAACTGACAGGAAAAGGATTTACTTAAGCGTTAATCCTATAGCCAAAATAAGCTAATGATCTTATTCATTAAAGCTAATATGGATTAAATTGTTCTAGCTACAGCTCTAAATTATAAAGCAAATTACCTCATTCAATTATTAGCTCTGAACCACAAAGACTAAAATTTTCTTCCAAACTAAAAAAAGCATTTGATCTGAACATACTTATCCAACTTTGCTTTCCAACACTGATATCTCTGTTACTGTACACCTATATACTGGTTGGTCTCAATTTGATTTACTGTCTCTTATATACTACTCTATGCTCACTTTATAATCATTCGCCAAGTCTCCAAAGGCTACTGGAGTTGTCATTTGGCTAAAATAAAAATGACCTCTTTCGCCAAATTGGCTAAAGAAAAATTCCCCACAAATGTCCATTTTGCAGGCATAGAGTGAGCATAGATACTTCGTTATTATCTCTGCCAACAAAGTTGGCAAGGTCATCATCCCTGATGATGACATAATTTGTGTCGAAATATTGAATCCTGTCATGATGGCATGTATCTCATTGCTTGGAGTATGCATTATACTTTCTTACAAAAATTACATCACATACTACAATGTAAAACATATATAGCAGGACAAGAGTCATTAAAGAACTGTGATATTAATTAATTATTAGTAAGTAGAGGTATGAACCTGCTGAGAACGACGTCATAACTATGTAGGAGATCCACGCAACAGGTTTTAATAATGATTGTCTTCTAATAAATCGTCAATTGCCTGACGCACTTGATTTTTTAATTAATAGTTTTGTCCACTGATTTGCTATTATCTATTGTATTCTAATTGGTTGATAAATATTGTACCGTTTATAGAACTTCATTTTAATTACAATTATTAAGATTATAGAATAAATTTCCAAAGAAATATTGATCTTACTGTATTGCTTACCAAATAATTGATTACAAATATACCTTATCTTATCTTTAAGACTAGCACAATAATTGGATGAAGAATAAAATGGAACATTTTTCAGCTTAAATTAATGAAAGAATTCAGTGAAGCTCAGAGGCAGATTTAGTGGGGACAGCTCTCTTCCGACCTTTCAAAAAGTAAAATCATTTTCTATAAAGCAAAAAGTATTCAGCAAACATAAGACAAGAATTGATCACTTAACATGCCCAAGGCCATTTCCGGACATCTCCAAAGATCAAAATTTCCCGGCGGAACAATCCCTGACTCCCTAAAACTTTGACTCTCTACCACCCCAAATGCTCCCCCCCCCCCCACCAAAGGATTGCATCCACACCTGCAACTTGTATCTATTTGATTTTTGTATTTAACCTGCAATTATTATATGGTTGCAACTTCCTAAGGGCTATTGGAAGTTTCCATGAGCGGCCTAAGTTTTTTATGGGATGTTGCAAGTTTAAATGGGCTTTTGCAAGTTTTTAGTGGTCATTGCTATTTCCCAGAGATTACTAGAAGTTTGGAGGTACTCTTCCGGAGGTTTGGAGGTGTTATTGAAAATTTCCAAGGACTGTTAAAAGTTCCAAGGAACTTTTGGGAGTTCCCAAGTGCTGTTGCAAGTTCCCAGAGACTGTTGGAAATTCACAGTGATTGTTGAAACGTTAGGAATGTTGTAAGTTCCCCAGGGTTTTGGAAAGTTCCCAGGGACTGTTGCAATTTGCAGGATTCGATAACAGGCTATTGCAAGGGTCTCAGGATTGCTGAAAGTTGAAAGATACTACCCTCACACTGTTAGACTTCAAATTCTATATGGACTAACCCAGGTGGATGCAGACTTTTGAAAAAGAGGGAGAGGGAACGGAAGGGAGCCGGTAGAGAGTAAAAAATTTAGTGGGGTCCAAGGGCATGCTCCCTGGAACATTTTGGCCGTTAGATGTTTTGAAATGGACTCAGCTTGTTTAAGGGACCCATTTTTGTCTTATGAATGCTGAATATTTTCGTTGTATTGACAAAGTTATATTGATACAAGTTAAAAGGAGGAAGGAGGTGGAGCTGGTCCACCTCTCCCACCATTTTAAATCTGCCCCTGGCTACTGAATGTTTCCAGGGACTTATTCAAAGTGTATTTTTCACAGTGTCCCCAGACACATTTCACTTTGTTCATTCAGTCATTTATTCTTAACAGCAATTGTTTGACCAGCAGAAACAGGATTATTCCATGGATGAAATAATACAAATGAATGGCTATGGTCATTAGTATTGAGATAATGGACAGAGATTGCATTATTTATTTTAGTTGAACCTTCAAAAATACAATATATGATTAATTCATGCATTAAATGGAATTGACTTGATTACAAAGAAAACAAAAATGGCTGGTTTAGATTATAGCCTTGGTGGGACTGAAGTGGGTGTGGAAAGTACAAGAAAATAATAAACAAGATATAAACGATATTCTTCTAGTATAATGTACAAACCACTATAACCATACATTTTTAGTGTTCACCAGGTACACACTTTCATTCTGTTGGGATATGTCGCAATTACAAATTTAAAGTTATGGTCACAACACTCAACAAACACAATCCTTAGCCTTAACATTTGTTTGAAAATCTTATTTGCTTTTAAAACTTAGTTTTCATTGTTGACCAAAGGGTAGGTCAGTTGTTGTAGCACCTTATTTAAATCTGACAGTCAATTGAAATAAAATAATTAAATTCCCACTCCAACCAAAAATAAACCTATTTTAAAATTATCAAGTGTTTTCATATTCTTGAATTTATTTACTTTGAAAATTTGTTGAAATCTTCGTTTACCTTTATAAAATTTAGTAATCTTGTCAGTTGACAGCCCAGTGTGCTAGCATGAGAGTCATAAATCAATTAATTAAATCAATCAATTAATTAAATCAATTAATTAAATCAATCAGGGGTTAAATTTGTGTGAGTCATATCGCTGAGCAGTTAAGACAGGGTAAACAAAAACAACAGCACAGGTTTGAGGCCTGCCTGTGCATGGTTTGGTTGTAGAACAAGTCTTCTCAGATGAAGACTGTAAACCATAGGCCCAATATATACAATTTCTCATGTGCACTTAAATGAATTTTCAAGATAAGTATGGGCTATTCCAGCCCTGGATTTAGGGGTGGTCCTTTTACACATGGCCTCCACATTTTGGGACCCCACAAATTTCTAGTGCATTTTAAAAAATGACTTTTTTTTTTCTCACATTTGAAGAGAAGACATTTCTATGTACTGTACGTTATAGGCTGCGTGTTTATGACTTCAAGCAAGGCCATCTCTTGTAATAGCTGGTGCTCCGCTCCCCACCAAACGTCAACATAACTTGACAACAATGCCTCCATACGGCACCTGGTAACTGCACCCTGCTTCGATGCTTTACATTTTGACCAAGTGGAATGTTCATTGACTAAAAGGGCCCCACATTCAATGTAAGTTACTGCCTCCAACATTGTGATTCCAGCACAGGTTACCCCGGTATGGACTACAGATCCCCTACTGTGGACAACAGAATTTAGCACTGATGCTCAGCAACAGGACATGATGTGAGTAACCCTTAGGGAGAAGTGTGTCACTAAACATGTTAACATTATGCCATTCTTCAGCGCCATATTGTTTTGTCAAAATATACAAAAATATCTTAGAATGTTAAATCCATGCAACATGTCCTACTACTAGTGGTAGATATACCCCAAAATAAAAAATAATTAGAGGAATTTACAGTGAAAGCACCGTGGGAGCTGTTGGCGCAGAGGTTGGAGTTCAGAATCCCAATCGAAAGGTTGGGAGTTCGAGACTCACTCAAGCCACTTGCTTGTGCACCTGGGCAACGCACTTGACTCACATTGCTTCAGTCTACCCAGGGTACCGCCTAATTGCTGGGAAGTAACCTGTGATGGACTAGCGTCCCATCCATGGGGAGTATCACACTTTCATTTGCATTACGCCAAAGAAACTATGGGCCATAAGGCTCGGAAAAGAATTTACTTACTTATTACAGTGAAAGCAGGGACCTGTTGAGCTTTCTTTTCTGTTTACAGAAACTCCCTACACAATGAACTGCACATATTTTAAAATCTTGACAACAAAACCTCAAAACAATAAAAAATTAATAGGTATTTTACCTTCTATTTTCTCTTCATAACCTTTTGTAAAAAACATTAGTGCCTTTGCAGCCCTTTCTGGTGTTTTCTTGAGACCTTGGCGGCTGGGATCCTCCCCAACACTAGCAATCAATGATTTGTACGCCTCTTCCATGTTAGACAACTGAGAATCGGATTCCTTACGGTACACATTAGAAAGTGAGTTTGGTTTTATGGTATCTTCAGGTGAATCTTCATAATTATTAACAACATGATTCTGGTTCATATTTGAGTTTTGAATCTTCAAATTGTGGCGGAGAATGTCGTCGATATTATGCGTCTGCGACCCATATGCCATGGTTTACGAATTCAAAATCTGCAGATAAAGAAACAGTGAGTCAGGTTTATAAGTACATGGACAAAAGAAAACAACCTTTACACGTGCAATTTTATATTTACGACTCCGTTTAGATGACTAATTTTAATTATTTCCAGTTTTAGGATGCTGTAGTTGAAATGTACCTAAATAACAAGCACTCATATGACAGTATTGTGCAGTTCTAGAAATTGACAGGTTGATTGCTTCTGTTATTTTCAATTGTCTATTTTTGTCTTCTTAAAGAGTCTTCTTGACGTCACAGCAGCCAAGTGTACTGGCAAACATTTGATTCTAGTGTGGGTGCATAAAAATATAGAGCATGTTCCATAGAGTTAATATTAATACCAGAGTGTAAAGAGAGTAAAATTATAGTATCTGAAAATATTGACAAATATTTGATTCTAGTTCATTGACAAAGTTTGTTTACCCAAAGCAAATTGTAGGTCACAATAGCAATACTGGTAATAAAAAATAAAAAAAAAATAAAAAATAAAATAAAAATATCAAAAATTGGGTCATCATAGTTTTTTTTTGTTTTACTTTCATATCACAATTTTGTTTTTTTATAATTTTTTCTTCAGTTCCTTATAAGGTTAATCGACTGATCCATCCATGCGGCGGGCACTCCTGTGGTAGAGTTAATTAAAGGATGACAGCTTTTGCCCAATAATTAAGCAATTGCAGTTCAAAAAATGAACCCAGTGAGCAATCACTCTTGTTATATTAAATATCAGACATAAATTATATATTAAATGAAGTGAATAAAAAAAAAATAATGAAAACGAATCTCAAGAACCAAAGTGTAGAGGTACAATTGAGATAACAATTACATTTTTTACATTTTTAAACAAAGATAACACACATGTTGGGTTACCATTATACGTAACACCAACAGATAATAATAAAAATGTTCCAAATAAAAATATACAATACTAATTTCATTTCAGAAAAGTAATTGATCTTAAATGTTTGTAAAGCTAAAATTGATTATAAATAATAAATTCATATTATCTCCACAAAAAAAAAATCAATGGCATATGAACACAACTCCAAGAAACAGCAATGGCATATGCACACAAAACCCATGGCACGTTGCATTTTTACCCTCACCCCACTATAGTGGGGAGAGGGTATTGAAATGAGCTCCATCTGTCTGTCTGTCTGCATCCATATCTCAAAAACTATCGGGCCAATTTACTTCAAATTTTCAGTCAATGTCAGTACCAACCGTATCTAGGTCTTCCCGAGGTTTGGTGCTGGTCCACCTTACCACATGAATTCTGGATTCTAATCTATATTATTTTGTGTCTACTGTCCTCTCTGTGCCAAAAAATACAGTAGGCTAGATACTAAACAGGCCTCATAGTTCCTGATATACTCTGATCCTATCTGTTAGCTATTGCCAATGAAATTCCAAACATAACTTTTATTGACCCTGAATAGAGCATGTAGTATGTTTATTCTGTGTGCCTACTTCCCTATCACAGTAAAAGTAGGAAAAGAGTGAAAACTATGGCTTTAGCTGTTCATAAATGAACACACAAACTAACAAACACAAGAGGGAAAACCCTTCAAACATCTTAACAGTACGTTGGGTTCACAAAGCTTATGTTCAGATTCACAGCTTAAGCAGAGCAAAATGTAAACAAGGCATAAGCTAATCTGTAGCCTAATGAAACAGGGCGTAGTGTAAGTCAAAGTGGAAAAATGTTTCTCTACAGATACTCTCTGGTGCACTTTCAGAGGTCCAAAGTGTGCAAAAAGCATTATTTTGCCAAGTCAAAGGGGAGGGGGATAGTCAAAAGGGGGGGGGTTGGGATTCGGTGGGCACCCTTGTATCCGCACATCGTAATCGCCTGATAGTTGTATGGGATGCAAAACACCTACAGTTGAACCTCCCGTAAGTGGACACCCTCGGGTCCGTAAAAAGTGTCTGCTTACGGGAGGTGTTCGTTTACGAGAATTTCGGCCAATAGAGGGCCAAAGTTGTAAAATTATGTATACCTCCTTATGTCTCAAATTTCACAGCATTCTCAACAAAAATTGCCTCTTAAAGTTTTAGACAGTGCATTTTATACATTAGTATATATGGTTTTTCATTTTTAAGATTGGTTCTGTAATATGATTTTCAACCAATACAGTATTGCAGGACGTTTTTGTACAGAAATTTGTATTCGTTGTACAGAAAAATTACTAAATTTTCTAGGATGTCCGCTTATGGGAGACAAATTAACATACAAAAATCTAACTTTTAAGACAAAAACTGTCTGCGTCTGCTTATGGGAGGTGTCCACTTACGAGAAGTACCAAATGCATTGATTAGATAGGAAGAACAAACGGCTCTTTGAATTATTAGTGTCCGTTATGTGAGGTGTCCGCTTGCGGGAGGTGTCCGCACTGGGAGGTTCAACTGTAGCACTAAAATTAAAATCATATGCTAATTATTTACACTCTATCACAACAAAAGAATCTTTAACTAGGTCCTAAATAAAATATATGTAGTCTTTTCGGGGGAATGCCAACTCAGCAGAAACCCGTTGTATTGTGGATGGACCAAACGATCAGTCATGGTTTCTGCATGGGCACTATGATTTCACACTTTGCTGTACACTGTATAGTGCTGCATTGTTTGTTTTGAAAGATGCTTAATGCTAAAAAAAGGTGGATCACAATTAATTGACTATCCATAGATATTTTTATCACGGAACTCACCTTTAACCTATGAATCTAACCATATCTTAAAGCATCTTTACCTTCTGTGCCTAAACACTGCCGCTTTTAAGATGTCTTTCTTCTAACCCGTAACTTCAAACAAATTTATGAGAAATAAAACTGCACATCAGAATACACCAGACTTCACTTACCATGATTTATTGTTTTAATATTTTGCAGGTATTAAAACTTACAATATCACTAGATCTTTACCAACTCAATATTTATTACCTCATAAATGAACAAAATCATTTTTGGTGAAAACCCTTGAAGATTTGATAGTATCTTTAGCTTTAATATTAAACAGAGGACTTAACAAAAAACAGGAAAGGTCCACTAATCAACTTTAAGTAAGAAAGTATAATACATACTCCAAGCAATGAGATACACGCCATCGTGACAGGATTCAATATTTCGACATAAATTATATCATCATTAGGAATCATCAGAAATGATTCCTGATGATGGCATAATTTATGTCAAAATATTGAATCCTGTCACAATGGCATGTATCTCATTGCTTTGAGTATGCATTATACTTTCTTAAAAAAACAAGTACCTGTGTTCTCTTGAGCTCCAGCTCTATTGTTTCTTAATTGTGAAAAAAAAGGATTATCTATGGAGTAATTAACATTACTTTTATTAAGTGATTCAAAAGAAGGACGCTGTTTTCTGCCGTGAAACACGGCCCTTTGATCCATATCTCTTGTACCAATAAATTTTTATCCAGTTGCTAAAATTAGACTATCTATTACATGTTTACTGGTATCGGATACATTTTTATTAATTTTGATATTTATTCTGTGTGTTAATTCGAGGTACAATAATTTGGCATTAATGAAAACATAAACATTTATTTCAAAGCCAGTGACCCACTTAATTAAAAAAAGACATTGAATTTAAAATTCATTTTTAGTAATAAAAATGCTTTCTTGGTTAATATTATACACAAAATTTTGACAATGGGTACCAAAGTATACCAAATGAGCATTGTTGTAGTAAAAGCGAGTCAATTAAACTTTTTAGCACAGGGTTCCTATAAGTGACTCCAATCACGCAGTTTATTAAGCATAATTTTTAGCATATAAATTCCCAAAACTGATGCAAGAAGCGTGACATCGACATAACGCTGGGAAATGCGATAACACACTAAACTTTTAACATAAATTTCCACCATGGAACTATTCATGATAGATGTAGTGCACTTAACAACGGTGTGACCTATAAACCGTTTTTAAACAAAGATTAATTAATTGGTTGTTAAGCAAATCATGTACAATCTCTGAGAATTCTCTGAGAACACCAAGAGTTACAACCTTTGAAATTTGGAGTTGTACATTATTTTGTAGAATAGCTTTGCTTTTATTAACTATAGTCAAATCTCCCTGTGCGGACACCTCTTGTAATCGGACACCTCCCATAATGGACACTAATTCAAAGACCTGTTTGTTCTTCCTATCTAACCAGTGCATTTGGTACCTCTCGTAAGTGCACACGGACACCTTTTCCTTAAAATTTAGATTTTTTTGTCTGTTAATTTACCTCCCATAAGTGGACATCCCGGAAAATTTTGTGATTTTTCTGTACAACGAATACAAATTTCTGTACAAAATCGTCCTTATACTGTAATGGCTGACAATCATGTTATTGAAGAATCTTAAAAATGATAAAATATATTTTATAAAATGCGGTATCTAGGAATGTGACAGGCCACTTGTGTTGAGAAGGCTGTGAGATATGAGACATAAGGAGGTATACTTTGACTCTCTAACGGCTGAAATTCTTGTAAGCGGACACTTTTCCCGGACCGGAGGGTATCCGCTGACGCTTGTTTCCTGCAGCATGAATCAAAATCACGACTTTCGCATTTGTAGAATGGTCATTTTAAATGTCTTAACCGACCGAGCTACTCATGCGCTTGTTGAAATTAGCCATATACTACTTGATGAAATGTGTTTTTGGTCTTGTGGGTGTAGGGGACACCCTGGGGTGTAAATTAAAAAAGGTAGATGAATGCTTGTTGGAAATTATGTCTAAATTTTGTGTACAAAATTTCATGCACATCCATTAAAAACTGGTGACTCGACACTTTTAAAGTTATGGTCGCAACTACCACACCAACAAGAAATGAGTGAGACGCTAAGGTCCGCTTCGCACGGTCCTAAAAAAGCGTCCCTCCACATTTTGTTGGAAAAACAGGGTGATAATCTTTTTTTTATCTGCCCTATAATGGGAGTGACTATTCACCTGTCCTCCGGGTGGTATTTTGAAATCAACTATCCACCCGTTGGCCGGGAGAATAAGTTAATAATAACTATCCACCCGGCAGATTCTAGTATGCAGTATTGTAAAATAAGACACTAAATCAAAATTAAGTTGCTTCGAAACTTGTTTTTAATTCGTTATTTCTTTTAAATCGCAATGTGTTGTCAACCGATTAATTAACCTATTGCATAAAGAAACTTTGCACTTAACATAACAATTGTATGCAGAACAAAAAGAACCAATCACTAGCCAATTTTCAATTGCGTCGTAATAAACCGGCTTTTGTTTTTACAAAGTTCTTAAATTCCAATGTGTTAAGTGTGTCACAGTTTGGTATAGTGGTTTCAATGGTGTTGTTTGTTATACTTAAACCTCATAATCCTGGGTTCGAACCGCTGTTGTTTTTTACTGTTGTTCATCTTACATTTTTTTAGTAGGCCTAGTTTTTTTTTTATAATTAAAGTTTTGCATAGTGATTATAATATTGTTAAGAAGTTTTTTTTTTTTCGTAAACTGATAGTCTCCGGTCGAATAGTATCTCTGTTTGATTTATTTATTTTTTTGCCTCCTTTTCATTAAAATGTATTAAATTTTTTGGCAACTTTCATCCATGAGTTATGAATTCATTATACTTTTAATTGTGTTAAAATTAACTTTAAATACATTTTAACAAGTTTTCTGCCGTTGCCCCCTTTTCCTCTTTCATTACCAGATATATTGAACTAATGTTTTTTTTAATTGATCAAACACAATTTTGATAAATGTACGGTGTATGGGCAAACACATCGCCTCAAATAAAAATCAAAACAAAACGAAATTGTTGAACAGATAACTTTATTTCATCCTTATTAGAAAATTACATGTTCGTGATTGCATCTTCAAACATGACATAACAACAACAACAAAGAATGAAGATCACGCTAAAAGTGCCCATGTCCCTGTACCCAGGAATTTCCAATATTTTCAATAATTGAAAACTGGGAATGTTGTCACATTTTTCAATTAATGTTAATTATGTAATTATTACTATGGTTATTTATTTAAAAAAAAAATTAAATTAAATGGGTAATTTGACCATTAGACCTGGCGTCTTGCCCGGCGTTTCCAATAATAGCCCCTCCAACTCCCTTTGATCCGCAACTGTTTCCACTCAATGAATTCTTTCCTTCATACCTTGGACTCGGCTACCCTTTCTGCCGGGCGGTTGACCCATCTGTGGACGGGTGAATAGGCGTTTTGTAATTTTCTAATAACCTTGGCCCCATACATTTCTTCTTGTTTTTAAACAATAGTAAAACAACAGTAAAATGGTTAATACTTTACTGGAAAAAATCTTTAAAAAAATAAAAATCTCCCTAGGTCTAGGCCTAGATTCTGATTTACACTGTATTCTACTTTACTTACCGTACAGCGTACACCCACAAGTGGCACAACTACCAACCACAAAAACAAACCGTTCTTTCGGACACACACTAGCCTAGGTTTTGACTTTTTTCTCCTTTTTTATAAGCCTTCTTCAAGTTTTTCTAGCACAACTTGTATAGATTTATTTCTTGTTTACCAACAATGAATTGTATTACGGAAAAACTATACTTATTACTTGGATGACGCCAACTAAAAACGTTGTTTTCTTCCGTTTCTCATTTCATGAATGGGCCTACACGTTACGCATGGATGGTTATATACCACAATATTATTTTTAAAGTGCGCCACCAAACGCAGTGCCAGAAGTTTCTAGTCTTTTCACTGCTATGGCGGAAGATATGAATTCAATTCATGTTTGTAAATACCTTATTCCTCAAAACAAGGAGAGAACAGTTTTTGATGGATTCATAGATTCATTAGTAAGATACTGGGCACTTTGTAGTATACAAAATTACAAATTAATTTGATAATTATTAGGTGATAAGCCACTCTTTTTTAGGCCTGTTTTTAGGGCAGCCTGCCTGGGCCAGGGCTAGCCTAATGACTGTAGGTATAGAAGCTTAAAGTCCTAGTCTACCTAGCTAGGTCCCTAGGCTAGGCTACCTGAAGGCCTAGGCTAGCGTAGTTTCCAGACATAACAACTTAGTAGGCTACATCTACAAACGTTCCAACCTCTGAAATGTTTAAATTTCGGGAGATTTTTCAAAGTGCGCCCTCTATCTTAAAATACTGCACTGTGGTTCAGTATGCCATTTCATCTGTACATGGGCATTACCAAGGTCAAGTAATAAAATGACGCGCGGCTCTTATTGAAAGCTTAACCTGCACATGCGCAATTGAAACCTTAAAATGGCTTATTGATACAATGGTTTTAAACGAAAGTGATACCATTAGTACGGTTTCGTTTGCATGTTTCGTCCAGAATCACATGCGCTTATTTTAATCGCTACATGGAGCGATTCATCCGGTTTCAAATAAATTACACGTTAACTTTAATAACCTTTTATACGCATGCGGCAATGCAATTATTCTGGAATTTCTGATCACTGGTGTATTATTCTGGTATTCAAACGTACATGCTAATTGTATGAGGTTTTTTTTTTGTCTTAATACATCATGCCATGTGTGCTGAGTTCGGAAATAACAGTGGAAAGTCGCATAGAATTAATACGGGAACACACCAGCCTTTATAATGCTGTCTATGTTTTTATGATGTCATGCACATCATGTGGGTTCTCTTTTTATAAGGGTTAAGGAATTCGTAACTGAAAACCATTAGGCCTATTATCGATAATTTTTCTCTCTTCTAAGAGCAGATGCTGCTGCAATATCCATGTTAACTTCATGATGACCGCATAGCAAAAGGCTGGTAAAAAAGCACTAATTTTTATGGAATCACATAAAATGCAATCGCACACCGCAGCTGCAATCGGAGCTGCAAACGCAATGCATAAATGGATTCTGCCATAAAGTCATAATTTTATGAAAATGAGATTTCTTTTGATTTGTTAATTTTAATACTTAAATTTTATAATTACAAACATCCTGTTTATTGACAATATTGAATAAATGTGTTTTTAAAGTATATTTTGTATTTTTCAAAAATCAATAGAAAAACAGGCAGGAAGTCAACAGTTGTTAATCTTCAAAGTCGATTTTCTCCAAAGTGTGTTTTGATACATGTGTATTTTAAAGTGATGTTCTCTGGTTATAAGCTACTGTATGAACTTCATTTAAAACCAAGCTTATATTCTCTCCCATCCAAAAATTACCATAACTAAATTTCGGTTTCCTATACAACAAGATTCATTTTAGCTGCACAAGAATCATTGTATAGTAGTTTGATTGGGTCAAATTTTTAAATATTTTGTTTATCGCAAAAACACAGTTTAAATGTTCAACATTTATATGACATTTAACATTCTTCAGATGGTCAAGAAATGTTTAAAAAATGCAATTTAAAATAACTCTGCCTAGTGACAGTATGATGAGCAATTTTCAAATGCAGTTTTAAGTTTACATTCTATGTTTAAATTTTGAGTGTTCACTCTTTTTTAGGCTTGTTTTTAGGGCAGCCTTCTGAGCCAGTGCCAGGGCTAGCCTACTGCTACTGTAGGTATAGAAGCTTACTAACTTATGTCCTAGCCTTCCTAGCTAGGTCCCTAGGCTAGGCTACCTCAAGGCCTAGGCTAGCGTAGTTTACAAGGAAACATCGTATGAAACTGATTTGTTTTGCATGTTAATATGTAGTTTCATGATTCATAATTACCTCCGCCAACGAAGGGTTAGCCAATGGGTCATATGCAGTTGTTGTATGTTATGAATGAAAACTTAATCATCTGTATTGTATATAATGCGATTTAATCAGAATATATAGTGGTTATTATCAATTGAGGTTTAACGTCTGTTATGGTAATAGTTGGACTATTCCATTGTTCTGATGTCTTTGCTTTTCTAATCACGTCACGCGCAGAAGGAAGGACAAACAGACAGACGGGGAGATGAAGCTCATTGCAATACCTTCTTGGCGAGGATACAGTATACGCTACTATGAAAAAAGTGTCTGTACAGCCTATGCACACTAACAAAAACCCTGAAAATTGAATTTATTCCAGGAGGCATGGGCGGAGGTATGCTCTCTATGGAGTGCTTTCTAGTTCATTTTTAAATTTGTTTGAATTACGCCTCATTTGGCTTGACTTTTTTACATAAAGCTCTCTGGTATTGACATTTGTTGTTATAATAGGTTTGGGTGTTGCCAGTGGTATTTAATAGGCTCCGACTTAGAATTTGTGGATTCTATTATATACTTGGGTCATGTTATTCGTAATTCGCTTGAAGATGATGCTGATATTAAGAAGCAATATAGGGCTTTGTGTATCAGAGCAAACACGTTATGTAGATCCTTTTCTAAATGTTCCGTTGAGGTTAAATGCCATCTGTTCAGAACATACTGTGTGAACGTGTACTGTATGACTCTTTGGAGTAAATTTAATGAAGGTACAATAAACTCATTTAGAGTATGTTACAACAATGCATTACGTAAGTTGCTAAGACTACCTAAAAACAACAGTGCAAGTATGATGTTTGTCAATTGTATCCCTTCGTTTTATGAATATTGGAGAAATTCGATTCACAGTTTTATGCGTAGAATTGCTGATAGCTCAAATATTTTAATTAAAACAATTAATAATGTGCTTCTGAATTCCAGCATGTACAAAAGATGGTGCAAATTAATATATTAGTGCCATCGGTAGAAATTATAGTAGGTGAAAAGTATAGGGTTTATATATTTTTTATATATATGTTTTGTTATATTTTGTATATGGATATGATATCTGAAATAAAAGAATGAATGAATGAATAGGGCCCTGTGTTATCATGGTCCAAACATTCCCATTAGAGAGTTGATAATGCATGCCAGGGATGTTGAGAAGATCAGATCACCTGACAATTTCTGTTTTCTTTTCAGGGCCAAGAATACCATTTGAGAATAGAATTACCACCAAATGGTGATCTTAAGTTTAGTAGGTGAGGTCTCAAACTGTTGTTTTATTTTAAATCTCCAGTATCAAACATCAGGGGCGGATCCACGATTGTAATTTAGAAGGAGCTTAAATCCTGATTTCGGTTTTGACAAGCCAGAAAAAAAAAATCGCTGCTAGCAATAACAGGTTTGATTTTGCCTCTGACATGACCTACCTGTATATAAAGCTGCTGTGCATCTATTTTTATTAGTCCATTCCCATTAACCCCCCCCCCCCAAAAAAAAACCAAAAAACAATTAAAAAATTGGGTCAAATTTAAGCATGTTAAGCCACACCTTAAATCCGTCACTGAACATAATACTTTTAAACCTTTTTAAAATGATAAAAATAGACAAATTGGTTTGTAGAGACATATTATAATTTCATTGCAAAACCTTGTATTGCATGCATATTGTATAAAAATTAATTACCACAAAAAGACATATTGTTGTCAATATTTGTTCATTAAATCATATTATTTGAATTGATTAGACTATTATTGATGTTAGCATCTTTTTGTGATTTATTTTCCATATTGTAATGAATAATACATAAATATAATATTGTATGCCTATTTTCAAAGAATATAATAGTAACATATTGTATGAGTATTATTGTATTTGTCTCGTTTAATATTTTGCCACATTTAGTACAGTTGGCAAGTGTTATAATTTTTATTAAAGTACTAGAAAATAGGCTGCTAAGCCTAACCTAGGCATGCTAACTATAGGATTAAAAATTTATCAATAAATTCAAGTTTAATTTAGCTTACAATTACATAGCGTCTGACACAGTTAAGCCTGTTTTCCTGTCGATCGTTATTCCAAAGTCAACGTTTTGAAACCGTGTTTTGCATCGTTATGAATCGTTATGAAAAAGTTAAAAAATTAACGATAAAATTCAAATCACACTGGGCCGCTATATATCCACTATTTACTACCCTGTGCGCAACAAAATTTGTAAATCTTTGCGACGAATTAAAATTGCAATAAACAAAGTTAACAAACTAGTTAGGTAATTGTATATTTTATGTTCTGAAGCAAGTTACAACTCCCGAAAATTTAATAAATAAACAAAATGTGTGATTTATTTCTAGGCGCAAAGCATGTAAATTCTTGCCGCAGGCAATGTTACCTCGCGAGCACCCAATTTAAGGATCCAAATCGTCAAAGTTGAACTCTGTTTAACTTTAACGATGCAAATTATCAACATTTTTTTAACCTTGAATGTGATCCCTTTTTCTGTCGATCGTTGTAAAAATGGTCATTTTTCAAATTAACGATAAAAAACACCGATTCAAATCGTCGTTTTTGGGATTAACGATGTACAGGAAAACGGGCTTTAACATCAAGCCTGCTAAAAAAGTTTTCCTGTCGATCGTTATTCCAAAGTCAACGTTTTGAAACCGTGTTTTGAATCGTTATGAATCGTTATGAAAAAGTTAAAAAATTAACGATAAAATTCAAATCACACTGGGCCGCTATATATCCACTATTTACTACCCTGTGCGCAACAAAATTTGTAAATCTTTGCGACGAATTAAAATTGCAATAAACAAAGTTAACAAACGATGTACAGGAAAACGGGCTTTAACATCAAGCCTGCTAAAAAATCCCTAGAAAGTATATATAAAATTCATTGTAATTAGTCGAAACAAATTCAAATTTGTCTGTCTAATCAAGCCTTCCTTTTATGCAGTGATATCGCAACCTTACTCTCACTCTAGGACCAATTTTTTCTTAGCCAAACTGACTAAAAGTTGCCGATTTTTTTTAGCCAAATTGTAAATTCTTTAGCCAAATTTAAAAGAAAACACCATAAAAACTGATAAAAATGGCTGCAAAATCAACAGTTTTGTGATTTTCATTTAGCCAATTTGGCTAAAGAGTTCATTTTTATTTTAGCCAAATGTGAGTTCCTGTAGCCATTGGCGAATGGTTAGAGTGGGCATAGTCAACTATATAATATTAGATTCCTCAAGTCCATTAATACATGCGGTAATTTTTTAAAATCATACTACATGTATAAATCAGCTTTTCTTTTCAATTAATTACAATTGTACAGTATTTTAAATAATTAAAATAAGTTTTTCAATTTGGGGTTTTTTTTCATAATTTAATTACAATACTTACAAACTAAAATTTTAGACCCAAATAAACTATTCGCATGTTATTTTCGAGGTTTTATATTCTTGCTACACAAATTTTTACTGAAATAAATTTTTACCATGTCTTTGTTTTCTTCGGCAAGAGGAGAAGAGCACCCTCATTATGAAGGAAAGAAAAATATAACCTCAGAGAAAAAAAACACATAGTGAATTACTCAATCGCAAGAAGGTGCAAGGTGCGGGAAATGTTTTTTTTTCCTTGTCAAAGTCCGATTGGGATTAAACATCCCCGCTTTCCAATTTTGTTCATGGTAGATCTTTTGCATGTGAAAATGGTGAAGAAAATTAACGTACTGAGAATATTATGACTTTTATAATAACAAGTAAACACTGTTGTCTGTGATGTTTTTATATATTGTAGATTCAGTACATAACAAAAGATTTTTACTAATAAAATAAGTTATTGGCTAGTGAAAGCTACATCAACCCCTATTTCCTACCATGTTCTGAATGTTTGTATCCTTTTAATTATTACAGGATCTACTACGATGTAACTCTAATGACCATTTTACGAGATTCTCTTCCAGTGATTCGAACAAGACTTCAGCAATGTACTCGTATAGCAGCTTTTTTAGAAGAATTGAAAAGCTTAGTGGTATGCTTTCTAAATGATATTTGAAAGGGCAGGTTCACCCAAAAAATTACTATACATTTTGTGTTTTAGTTAATCATAATCATCATGTGAAACTGATTTTTTTTTTGTTTTTTGCGTGTTCAAATTAATGTGTGGTTTTATAATCTATAAAAAAACTCAATATTCAATTTTCTGACTTATGCCTCATTTGTCTTCGCTCTGCCACAAATGCATTAATCTAATACATTTTAATCATCTGTA
>JAOTQE010065564.1:0-17824 GCA_025631205.1 Nesometra sesokonis
CGTTTGTTATCATTGTTTTATGTCTGTTGTGTGGTGTTATGTATACCTGGAAATTGAATAAAATAAAATAAAATAAAATAAGCAAATAAACAACAGGAAATATAAACAAATACAAAGGAAATTTATGTATATTTTGTCCAATACCTTCAGTTATACATGTCCGATTTTAATAATTGACCCCTCTCATTTTAAAGCTTGTGAAAAGTGTAATAAAGTTGTAACAATAACTCAATTTTCAATTTTCCTACAACTTGGTGATTTTGCCGTATCATGCCTCATCTTTTTAGAAAAGTTATGGCATTAGTGGTATTTTTTTCCATTTATCGTTGACATGTTATGAGTCGTTACTTTGTCCTTGGCGGATTATAACATCAGTCGGAATTTATTTTTACATTTGTCGTAGATGTTTACATTTGTGGGTTCTACAATGACTGACCGACCATCGACAAACTAACAAATGGAATGATTGAAACCAAAAAACACATACCGCAAAGGGGTGGGGAGGGCACTATTACCCTATTTTCGATCGGAGTGAGCGTCTTCCCGATTTTAAATTTGGTTAGCCATAAGGATTAGGACTATTGTCACGTAGTACAGTATGTGTTGTGCGCCAATTTTCTGTTACATTTACCGGATACAGTTTGTCGATATTTTATTTTTGGCGACTATTTTAGTAGGACAGACAACGTAATAGGGGCACATGTACTTTGACAATATTATGGGGCGCGCAACATTCCCTTTCCCATCCCCCTCCCCAGCCGTAAAATCTGGATGCCGACCTACCAACAGACCGGAGTATAGAGATGCTTTGGGAAATCGAGCATCAACCCAAATTTAATTTTAAACTTCGTAGGCTTCTTGCTTCAAATGTAACGGTTGTATGAAAATCATGGATGTTCAGTAGAACAGAATGGCTATCCCCGCGTACGTACAGTAAGGCGCGTGAAAAGACGCGAGACCCGCGCGCGTATGGTGATATCAAAGTGGCATTTACAGTAGTCTCTGCGTGGTATCACGACTTCTAAAAAACATTATATGCCGTAAAGCTTCTAATAGTAACCCACTGCTCTGTTAGTAACCCACTCAAATAGTAACTCCTAACAGTTATAACGAAATACTCACCTGCTCAATTCCTTGAATATACATCTTCGCAATGTGACTGCATTTGTTTTATATCAAGTAAGAGGGCGGATATGTTTTCTTTAAGTTCATTAATTGGTAAACAAAATGTTTAATGCGCTATATTAACCATTTCTATGCATTATTAATGACGCGAAAAATTGGGTGGGATACCGTACTAATTCCAAGTGCATAGATTAACCTTGCAATAGTAACCCCTACTCTAATACGTTGGGCTACTATGAGAAGCTTTCGATAATTCTGTAACAAAATAAACATTTTACTTATTTTTAGAAAACCCAAATCCAACGGGTCATTCGTCAGGCGAATTTTGAATTTAGGAAGTTGTATAATGGGCGGAGGCAACATCGAAGAAGGTTCAAGAAAGATAAACTACGAACAACTGCTTGGTGATCATTATAATGATGTTTATGACGACAATAATGACATCAGTGATAGAACTAATCTAATTTCGAGGCAGGCGGAAGAAATGTCATTGGCGTCAAACAACACATCCGAGGACATAGGTCGTGATAGTAGTGCTAGGAAGAAATCATCAACGCAGAGACGTAGTGGGAAGTATGCAAGGTTGACAACGGATGAAGCTAGTGCAGACAATATTAGTTTAACAACCAAGAAGGAACAATCGATTGGTAATCTTCAGGAATCGGCTATCAGCACAAGATCTACCACAGCAGTTACCGCTAGCACAAACAATGATTCTAGATCTACATCTTTCAATGAGTCAGACACTGGAGAAACAGCTTCTGGTGCTCTAGACAACGATGAGGACGACGACTGTGGTGATGAGAACGAGGAAGAGGAAGACAACGACGAAAACAAAACCAAAGTTGTGTCAAGAACTCGCGCTTACTGGAGATCGATAATGGATTTCAAATTCCGCGAAATCGATGCTTTACTAACCCCATTTGACCTACCAGAAGTACCATCGAGTAGTGTAGTCTCAGGTGGGAATGACACAGTCCTTGGGACAGGTGCCTCGGGTTCCGTCACACTAAAAAGGTATTCCACACCAAAAGGTTCTAAAAGAGTCGCAGTGAAGACGATCAATGTTAAGAGTACAGAGACCAAACCGATGGAGTGCCATCAGCAGGAATACTACCTCAAACGGGCTCAAATTGAAGCCAGAATGTTGCGAAGACTCTCAACAGAATGTGACGTCTTTCCCAAGTTGTTCGGTGTCATTAAAGATTGCGTGGACGAGGTATCTATTGTCATGGAGTTCATCGGGAAGGCGACAGTATCACACCTTTTGCAGTACGAGCGTCAAAGTGGCCGCTGCAATAAGCTACAATGGTTGAACATTATGAATGACGTCACTAGAGGAATCAAGCACATGCATGGTATTGGGCTTCTTCACAACGACATCGCCATGCGGAATGTGGTTTTAAAATCAAACGGGAAACGCGTTTGTGGCAAAATCATTGACTTGGGAAATGTTGCCACCGTGTCATCGAAGCAGGCGCGCAACTACAAGGAACGGTTTGCAGGTGAGGATATGCGCAGAAGGTTATCAGAGAAATGGCCAGAAATCGCTCCCGAGTTGTTCATTGGTGCTGGTGTTGAGACAAAAGCCACAGATATTTACGCGCTTGGAGTTTTATTTCAACAAATTGGGAAACAGAAGACAATAACGGTACTTGCGGATCTGGGCAAATTAATGACCGACCGTGCTCCAAGCATGAGACCAGGTGCATCATGGGTTTTGAATGAAATTCAAAAGTGTATCGACAGTGAAAGAGGCGGCAGTGAAACTGTTCACAAACCTTGGATATAACTCTAGAGGGCGATATGATACTTTATAGGCGCCTCATGAATTAGAAATAATTTAATAAATACTGCAAGACAGACCAATCAAACAACTACTAAATAATGTCTGGGGACGACTTTATTTTTTATAATGTAAAAATTACATAAAACATATGCCAGTCAAGCATGATGCTGCAAAATCAGGATATAAAAAATACAATTCAAGCACGCAATAACATGAGCACTTTGCATGAATACAAAAAATACAGTAACCATATTTATATGGGAAACATCTGCACCTATAAAAATAGTTAATAGTGTAATTTTTAATATTTGGTTATAATTGATAATGAGATACACTGTAAAAAATTTCCGTAAATTTACTGAAAAAGTCCTGGCAGCCAGGATGCCAAATCCCGTAAATTTTACAGGCTTTTGTATTTTAATACAGTAAATTTTACGAACATCTTAATCTTTTATACGTTTAATTTTACGGTAAATGCTTGTAAACGTTACGGAAAAAGTCCTGGCAGCCAGGATGCCAAAAAAATCCTGTAAATGCACGTAAAATTTACGGGATATTCTTGGAATCCTGCCTGTCAGGACTTTTTCCGTAAATTTTACGGAAATTTTTTACAGTGTACTTATGCGCATATAAAAACAAATCAGTCTCAAGCATAATACTCTATGATACGATATACAGTACTAACAATATCTGACAAGGCTTTATATACACCAGTATAATTGTTATAGATAACTAAAACTACATACAAATATTTACAATTTTACAATATACATCTATTAATTTTCTTAACGGCGGTAAAATGGCAGGGATAAAATACTGATGATGATGGAGGTGGCGGTAGACGATGAGAATGATGGTTGGATGAGTGTGGGTGATAGTGAAACTGTTTTATATTAGAATTATTGTAGCTAACAATATAAAATTATACAAAATGCGTAATTATGATTGTTATATGCGTAATATAAAACAATAAATATTTAATGTATTATTTTAATGGATGTACAACATCGTAGAAGCTATTAAAATTTAAACAAATACTACCATAATTGATAAAATGACATTATACATGTATACAGTATATCGTTATTAGAGAGGAATAATTACACTTTTATGATTATAATTTTATTATTAATGTATAATAAACTTAACATCATAATAAAATTGATCATTATACACCAGTTTAAAGGTAAGTAAGAATAACGTAATATATTCCTCATATTTGCTCCTATTTAGTCATTTATTTTAGTCCATAATAAAATATGCACCATGGACCGCTACATCGTAAGTGACACCTGAGGCACAACATGTTATATACGTATAGACATGCGCGTGAAGATACTCAAAAGGCGCGAGTGCAGTGATTATCCAATAGGATCGACTACAGCTTGTCTGTATGCGTGCCTCGTTGTACGCACACGAGATGAGTCTACTTCATGGTGTATCACTGTTTGAGTTTGTCTACTTCACTCATGATATAAAAATGAAAATAATACACAAAAAGATTTGCTGTAGTTTAGTTAATAGTCTTTGTAACAAACTCTCAAAGTTGCACATTATATATAAAGGCTATTGTATACATTTGTCATAATAGTGTATAAATTATTATAATAGAATAACACACAAACAATTTAAAAATAGGGTTTAGAAAAGGAAAATAGTATAATTGTAGATAACCTAACTTAAAACAACTACATAACTATATTTCTACATTAAACACCAAGAAAGAAGAAAAATAACAATTGATTAAAACGTTGAATAAAAAATAAATAAAAAACAAAAAAAATAATACGTGGATATACCATGTAACACTGTTACATATTATATTTATCTTCTATTTTAAAGCCAAATAAAAATCAAGGTGTTATAGGACTTTAAAGCCACACTTTTTAAGTACTAAAATCATACTGCAGAACTTAAATGCAGGTTCACAAAGTCGTTGAATTAAATGTACAGTAATGATATTAACTCTCCTTAAAATGTATACAAATAATTGTACTATCTATTATTAATTAGATGATGGTGATGATGATGATGATGATGATGATGATGATGATGATGATGATGATAATGATGGTCATGATGATGATGATGACGACGATGGTGGTGGTGTTAATGATGACGACGACGACGATGGTAGTAGTAATGGTGATGATGATGATGATGAAATATCCATATTACATGAAATTAAAAATATGGAATATTAGAATAATGTATACAATTATTATTATTGTTTATGTAAATAAACACTATAAATATACCTTTATAATTTATAGATTAAAATCAGGGAGATGAAATGTCTCATTAATTTCAATATACATGTGTTATAATAATTCATATAAGTATTCATATATATAATTATAAACACTATAAATTTGAGTTTTACATACTATAGATTAAAATCAGGTAGATAAAATATTTTATAAATTTTAATATTCCCAATATCCAGGTGATATATATTATCAAATTGCACATATTTAGTTTTCCATAACCTAAAATTTGATATGACTCTTTGAAAAAAATAACTCTGTTAACATGGTAGATAATGGTAGTGACAAGGCGGATAAAGGGAGTTAACAGGGTTAACCCTATAAAAATGGTCTACAAGTATACATAGGAAAATACAGCCATTGTTTAGAATAAACCAAGGCATTAATAACATCAACAGGCAGGGTAATTATATACTACCTTACTAGGTAGTTCTCTGTGTTGCTAGGTAGATCTCCCTAGTAATTTAACATTGTAGATCAACCTAGTCAGAGGGTGTTATTTTTTTCAGAAGGGAGATGGGTCATATAAACTATAATCTTTATAACAACCCAAAATCAACAAGCAAGTAAAAGTATATAATATTAACCAATAGTGTACATCACTTTATCTAA
The DNA here is from genome assembly GCA_025631205.1 of Nesometra sesokonis. Lineage (NCBI taxonomy): Eukaryota > Metazoa > Echinodermata > Crinoidea > Comatulida > Antedonidae > Nesometra > Nesometra sesokonis. The sequence continues at coordinate 5,794 of JAOTQE010065564.1, forward strand.
AAAATATCTGTACAGAAATAGTGTGCATCAGCACTTATTTAAAACCAGTATTATTAAAAATAATCATTAAAACCTTTGTGGCATAAACACTTAGCAGCAAATATCAGAAATTTAATTTCAGTAAAGTAACCATAAAATGAGATGTATTGAATGTTTTTTATTAAATAATGAATACATAATTCAATCCTGGCAGAGCAAACTACATTGCTACCCTACAGATATACACTTTACAGAAATATACTTTTGGGAGCAAATGAAGATATCTTTCAAAGCAACTTAAGTGCATCAGAAAACCAAGCACTCTTACGAATACAGAATATGAGACGGCATTATCGCAGTAATTAACAAGATATCTAGTTGAGAAACTCTTTAATATCATCAATCACTGACTGAGACATTTTGACTTAACATATCCGTGTTTGGAATATTAAACCTTCTTCAGTTCTTTCATCTTTTTCAATTTGCATAAAATATATTTAAATGTTATAATTATAGTATTCAAATAGTACATTTTGTCTACATTTTTGCCTTTTAGTTTACAAAGTGACGCTGTAGATTGGTGGATAGCATGCTTGCCTTCCTATCATGAGGTTCTGGGTTCGAGCCTGGCTGCTCACCAGGTTTTTTCCTCAGTCCAATGTACAATGCCTATCCATTATATAGCGAAATAAAATGTTCTGTAAAATTACTTTTAAATGATTTCAGACATGTATTTTTTAATAATTGTCATTAAGTTTATTCCACACCCTTGGCCCAGAAAGAGAAATAAAATATCCGTATGTTTTAAGTCGAACAAATGGAATATCAAGATGTCATCGGTAGATTGAAGCAATAGGAGTAAAGTGCATTTTCCAATAGAACAGGAAGTCTTAAGCTCCAAACCTCTTGAACTGCTCTTAATTATGACAGAAGATAATATTTAATAATAATAATATAATTAATTTTATTGTAAAAATTAAATACTGATATTAAAATAAAGTCTTCATAATTTAAGACAACAGTGTATTGTTAAGATTATTTTTTGCAACAAAATTACAAATCTTTTAGTAAGCTACACAACTCAAACCAATATTTGAAACCAATATTTAAAATATTTTTGATGTTCCAATTATATAGAAACCAAATTGTAATAAAACTTTAACTAAAATTGGTTCTGATGATTATCACCTTGATAAATATATTTTATCAACTTTCTTTTACAGCAGAATTATTTTCTTTTTCTAAATCAGGGAAACTGGTTGAAAATGAAGTTCCATTTGAATAAAACATGCGTCAAGATTGAAAGAGAAAGTACGCTCTAGTTTAATTAGCATAATTTACTATGCAAACTCAGGATGTTTTTCCACATCCAAGCAGATACACGGCTAATAATGTACACATACTTAAAAACCACATCCTAGCAATACACAGCTTGATAAAATCTGTCTGGAGAAACTACTCACTTAAATGTTACATAAGTTATTAACTTACAAATTCAGAACGTTATCAAGCATTGTAGTTTGGTGGTTACCATGCTTGCCTCCAAATTCCAAGGTCCTGGGTTCGAATCTGGCAACACACCAGGTTCTATCGCATGACTACTACACATAATGCCACTCCTTAAGCCTCATAATGAGACTTGTTTGGTTTAGAAACATGACATAGTTCACATCCTGTACATGGTGAAAAAACTTGCTGATGGATGTGACACGAAATTCAAAAAAATCATAAAACGCACCTTATCGATTTGTACATTTCTGTATAAAGAGAAGTTAAGGCATATTATTAAGTTTGTTTGCAGTTTAAATACCAGAAGCGTTTATGATTATTTATGGCAAGAGAATTATTAAAATTTAAAATTATTTTACTCTCAAGCACCATTGTACCAACTTATCAGTTACCATTGCACCAAAATTCCAAATCACCTAAAATTGGAATCACATTTTTATTGTCCAAATTGTCCATGCTCAATGGTCCACTGATTAATTTTAGGCAAATATAAAACCTGCTCCAGGAAACTAGTGTGTATTTATTTTGAATTCTTTCAAATAAAAAGTCATAATTGCAGAACAACCTTTACCAAGTTTAACATGGTGGGAAGTTTTTGCAGCTTATCATAGCATCATAGAAGGTGACAATACACAACAACCATTACTTGTTTAATTAAATTTACGCTAACAATCCCTGTCATTTTGTCTACAAAATGCTGTTTAAAAGCCACATCATTTACTGTTAAAATCATTTCAATGTTTACTTTCTCTATCACCATTGCACTTTCAATTTCAACACAAATTTGAACTGATTTTTTAATGAAATTTTTACAGTCGTAACCCATGGTCACAAAAACCATTTCACAACCCTGTACACTGCAAAATACATTTTTAATTTTAGACTACACTTGGTACTACTTTAGTATAAAAAGAGCCACTTTTTTGCAAATCATTGCTAGAAATTTAACTTTCTGAAATAATTGAAGACATACATCAACGAATAATTTCCACTTCAATAATCCTAATTTTTGTTTTGTAATAAACTGCCAAGTTCCAATCAGCGACAACTCACGAGTTACAACTCTCATTTCTTCAGCACGTTTACAGATGTTGCAAACAACTTGCTTATATTTATCATTGTAGTTCACCCATTGACTCATATAACTACACAATTGTGCTGTTGCAAGCGCCCCTTCAATCGATGATGGTCTCTCAGTATCTATACTTTTAAGTGGACACTAACAGTTCTACTTTTGCAACCTCCCCTTACACCATGGTCGGTTTTTCAGCATCTTTTTGCGGTGTTATTTAACCCACTAACAATTCTGCAATGATTTACAGTAAATTCATATTATCAAATCATAATACATTACATTTAATAATGTAAATCAATTAAATAATGTAATTTTAAAATGATTTGTTCCCATCTGTTTGGTGTTGATGTTTGTACTATATAATATATGCATATATTATATTACATAACTTCTACCAAAAGACACAAAGTGGTATAAAATTCACTAACATCTACAGCTAATGTTAACACTATATGTGAGATAAAGACTGTAGAACTAAGTCTTCAAGCGTCGGCATATTCACCGGCCCAATTTCGTTGTCTATATACTTTGATAAGGTATCTTCAAGATCCCGTTTCTCTACTCCTCGTCGCCACCTCATACCGATAACAGTTTGTAATAAAGAGATAAAGAATGGATTTGTTTCATCGTTTCCTATACATTGAAGTGCACACTCTGCAAAAGCAGAAGCATGCGAGTCACCATCTTCCAGCGATGAGTACGCAACGACAAGAGCGCATAGTGTCCTTATGGTGTCTTGATGCTTTTCACCGAGCATCTTCTCTTGCAGATGCAGCGCATTTTGTAAGAAAGGTATGGCTTCTTGAAAATCATTTGCACTGATGTACTTATAAGCAGTCTTAAGGTCTTTATTGTAAAAGAAATCCTGAAATTCTGGACAATTCCTGATCGCCTCAAAAGTGTAGATGTGCGTTAGGAACTGTTCAAACGCGCGACTCCTCTCTGCAATGAAATGATGCCGGTAGTTGCCAGTGATGGCCTTCTTGGGGAATGAGACGTGTTCCATGATGTGGGGATACTTGCGTTTTAATACTTTGTTGAGAACGTAGAACTCTGTGTACCTTCTGTCAATTAGTGCTTGTGAGGTATCTTTGCCAATAGATCGTTTAACTGCTATTGTGTATAACTGAAAAACAAAATAATTATGATAACATTAATTACACTACTGCTTTAGTTTCAATTACATATGGGGCATGATATGACAAAACCACCAAATTTTCAAATTGCACTTGTAATCTTCAAAATGAGGTGTCAATTATCAAAATCAGACATCTATAACAAACGTTATGGAACAAAATAGACAAAAAATTCCTCTGTATTTGTTGACATTTCCTGTTGTTAATCTGATTATTTCTCAATAATGTCCTGTGCGACAACTTGGTGGTTTTGCCATGACTAGCCTCATATGTATTAAAATTTAAATATTTATAAAATGAATGGATGGGTATATGGACATGAATTGACAAATGATTGAATGAATAATGTAACTGAACAATCAAAGAAAAGAATAATTAATAACAGTGATCAGAAATGAGGAAAACCGAAGAATGAATAACGAATAAATGAACAGTATTAAAAACTCTATTTGGGAAAACATTTTTTATCAGTTTGAAAGTTACAATTTATTATTTCAGCCAAGTGGTATTGGCTTGGTGCTAACATGCTTGCTTTTCAATTCAGGTTCTGAGTTTGAACCTGGCTGCCCATGATCTAACAGACAATGCCACTCCCTAAGCCTCATAATGAGACTTGGTTTAGAAAGCATGACATAGATCTCATCCTGTAAGTGACAAGAAAACTCGCTGTTGAATGTGACTTGAAATACATAATAAGACATGAAATAATAATCATTATAAGTTATTGCCACTAAGTTATTATAAATTACAAACTGAGTAAACCTCAATGTAAATTCAAATGATGTAAAAAATTGAAAAGGACACAGGATTTAAAAGTTAAAAATAAAACAAAATGTGATTTGCAAAAATTGTTTCCTAAATGGTAATCTTTGAATTTGTGTCGGAAGTCAAGTATTGAAGGCCCTTTCTGATTAATTAAAATGTCTCTCAAATTGTTCTTCCTCTATCTTCATTTATTTCTAAGTTTAAATAAACCTTTGACTTTTATTGGTTGAACTTAATCCAACAGGAAACTACAGATCACGATGTATACAATGAATTTTATATATTGTAACTTAAAATAAATTTCATTGTACAAATGTTTTTGGAGAAATTTTAAATTAAATATAAAGTACATTTATCTATAAGCTAAACTCAATACCATAATATACTATGAGAATGCCCATATTGCCTGAGCAAACCCACCTGCCCGATGCCCGGGACAAGTGTTAACAATCAGACAACTAAATTTATGGGACCCACTTGTCCGTGGACAATTATTTTCAGCTTGAGCCTAGGCCCTGAAATCCAACTTTTGACAGTACGTTGTAGAATAGCCCAAATTTCGATGTAATAGTGTATTTATTTCATAAGTGTAAATTTAGTTTCTATTTTTAGGTACAGTATTGTGCAAAAGCGGGACAAGTATTGTAAATTATTTTTCAGACGTGAATTTTCTAAAGGTACTTGCCCTGGGACAAGTGTAAAAAAATTAAATTCCCTCACCCCTGTGTAGGTATAGTCTTTTAGTAGTGAATCCTTCAGTGGTAATATGATAAAAATTTAAAGGGTTAACGGTACCTCATTTGTTGGTTGGTATTACAACAATTTAACATGAGCTGGTTTGGTGAATTAATAGTTATTCAGAATTTTAATTTTAATTATGTGCTTTATTATTATGGTGTAAAATCATAATGAAATATTTAAATTTCATTTTATTTGTATTCACTTTAGTTCAATGAAACAAAGTAAAAAAATATCACAGGGTGTTTACACAATGGCTCCATTGATTTAAAAATAAATGACAAATTGATGCTATTTGTGAAGTTGTACAGTTTATACCTCAAAATTAACACTGGCATTCCGTATAACCGACGTAATTGCTGGTGTCTACTGACGTAATTGCCGCTGTCTTGTGGCTGGATGTCTGGTTATAAATTGCCTGGGAAAATTGATCCTACTTCATTCAGATTCTGGCATTGAATGCAATGTATTACACTTTATCATGAATGAGGCATGTTACTGCATGTTGTGTATATTGTGAGCAATATGTAAATAAATGAAATCAATTTACTTGTGTTTGAAGTATAAATTTACAAATCAATCCATCACCGAATTCCCAATACACAGCAGACCATATGTGGCAGGGCCAAACCAAATGAGACATAAGTCGCAAATGCTAGTTTTCCACAACAGGCAGAAATTTTAAAATGGTAAATTTCTTCAAATTTTATTTTAATTCAAAAATATACAGTTCATGCATTTAACTTCCATATTACCTTAACAATTTTCAGATATATGATCAAACAATGTTTTAAAAATACAATTTAAAATGACCTTGGTTAGTCAATGTATATTGATAAACAATTTTAAATGCAGTTTTCTGAAAATTTACATTTTGAATGTTCGAAATTTGATTGTTCATAACTTTGCAAGGAAACATCCTATGAAATTGATTTTTTTTGCATGTTAAAGATAATACTGTGTAATTTTTTAACCCATAAAAAACTAAATTTTCATTTTTCCGACTTATATCTCATTTGGTTTGGCTCTGCCACATATGTGAATTTAGAAGAGATTGATCTGATCATCATGGGATCATTTCAGGACCATATAAAACAAATGGTGACATTATTGTCAACATAAATTTAATATACTGCCGGCAATTTTTCTACCAATGACATATACTTTTATCCTAGCTTTGAGGGCTACATAAAATGATAAGCTTTTCTAGGGTCATTAATTGATAATGTATAGATCTACAGTTGGTGTATTCAATGGTCTATAGTTTGTGTATACAATGATAAGGTAAAATTAAAGTAAACAAAAATTAAAACAAATTTAGTGAACACACGATTGTCTCGGTTGGCAGTTAATGTCTATCAAGAACCGAATGACTTCCTGGCTGTAATTGACATTATCTGGAGCGAAGGAAACAGAGGCTCTGCGACTCAAGGCGTTTGGTTTATTATCATATATTTATCTTCCGTTGTTGAGATGGTTTAATGAACAGATAGTTTCTAATTTTGGTCAAATAAAACACTAACATCCTCATTAATTAACACAAGATTGCATGCGTTAATGAAATTCAGATTTATTAATGTATTTGGCCATATAAACTTAAAATTATAGACCAGTATCATTGGTTTGGTAATTTTGATAGTTTTTACTAATAAAACTCATTTCAAAATATCAAAGTTTCTTTGACAAAAAGTTTTGATATGTGAGGTCTCACCACAAAATGAGTCTCATGGTTGGAAAATCCAAAATTGAGTTATTGCTACCTTCTTATAGAACATAATATAAGCTATAATCTACAAAGTATATTCATTGGATAAAGAGATCCAAAGATATGAGCATTTGAAGCTTGCATGTATGAAAACATGTTTTTGAGAAAAATCGGCCAAAAAAGCTATCAAAAAATAAACAAATAAAAGACTGTATATGCATGAAGGACACTTGCCTGAATAAAAACTGACCTAAAAAGTATACTACAGGACAATGAAATTTAAGTACCATAGTACTCATAATTGGTTAAAACTAAATTTATAAAAAAATTGAATTCAGACCTATTTTGGTGATTATCTCAATTTGATCTCACCTACGATGCGACTCATGTTGTGGTGAGACCTGACATATATGATAATGATGACATCACATAACCATACGTGGACATCATTACCATACATGGGTATATCAACATTTTTTGTCAAATAAAATTTGATAGTCTGATTAAGCTTAATTAAAAACATTTACTGGACCACTGGCATGCTACCGGGTTTCCAACTATTTAGTTAAGAGATGTAAATGACAATTAAATTGTATGTCGCCACCTACAGTATGGGTGGAGAATTGCAAACTCTGATATGGTAACTAGCTAAAAGATATAAATGATCACCTATAGTATGGGTAGATATTTGCCAACTCTGATATGGTAACTAGCTAAAAGATGTAAATGATAATTACATTGTATGCCGCCACCTACAGTATGGGTGGAGAATTGCAAACTCTGATATAGTATCTAGCTAGATGTATATGATAATTACATTGTATGCTGCCACCTACAGTATGGGTGGAGAACTACATACTCTGATATGGTATAAATGATAATTCAATTGTATGTCGCCACCTACAGTATAGTTGGAGAATTGTAAACTGATATGGTAACTAGCTAAAAGATATAATGATAATTACATTGTATGTCGCCACCTATAGTATGGGTGGAAAATTGCAAACTCTGATATGGTAACTAGCTATTGAGATGTAAATAAATAACAACAACAACACTGATAATATAAATAATTGCAACTTCTACTATTTGGGAGATAGCATTTTAGTTTCCAATCTGAATACAAATGTTATAGTACCCTCTAATTTATTTTTCGCACATGACAAAACATGAAAACATAAAACATGTACTGTAGTAAAAAGAGAGGAGGCATCTATTGTGAGCTATAGATCATTGCTTTCTTAATTCACTAACATTAAGAATCACTAAAAGTAAGAATGTTGACAGTCAATATGCTAAAAAATGATAATTAGAGAATTAAAAATAAACATTAAATTAATATTTTTATTTATTTCTGAAGTGAGATCAGTCACCACATTAAAAAACTGTAAATGAAAGAAAATTTAGAATATAAATAATAATTGGTATAATTTATCTATGAATAAGGACACACATTTCATATTTAAATTGTCCCTACAGGCAATACTTACAAACATATTAAAAGTCGCGTCTAATCTCAATTGCCTATGTAACTCCAGTGGGCATTAACGGTAGCTGAGGGACGATCATTCGCTAACAGTTATTTCAAGTTGTAATACCGACATTGCATTGGTCATTTAATTAATAAAATAGACCTTCAGATAATAGTGACTAGTAACAAGCTTTGCTAATTACAATGTGAAAAACCGTAAGAATGAATTGCAGAAATTCATCTTACAATCAATGACTATTTTGTATGCTAAAAAAAGTTTCTTTTAATTAAAGTGAGTAGTTCAGCAAATATGCAAATTAGATGAATGTTTTATAAATAAAATAATGGAGCTATTTACTATGGTTATCTTGTCTCATTAATATGTAAATTAGAAGTTTTTATTAATATTTTTCTTTAGTAAATTATTACCTGTAGCAGTGTTCTTCCAACTGAAAAATTTATAAAGTTTGAAAATTGTCCAAAAAAATATTTGTCAGGCATGGCTTTTGAGATGGGTTTGGTCCTCCCAAATATCTGAATAACTATAGGCATCTATGAGCATTCCTGTATTCTTTGTAATACTAAACAGTAAATGAGGGCAAAAAATATATAAGAATCCAAATTAAATCATAATTATTTTTTAATCAACAAAATTTTTTCTTGTAAATTGTAAGTTTTACCAGTAAATTTGATGACTAATACTAACCATACTTGGGAAAACACCACTGTAGGTTGTCAAATTATCATAATGTTATTAAAGTCTATTTATTATTAACTTTCTGATTAACTGTTTTGACTTTGGAATTAAGTATATTATAACATTAATCATAACAGTAATAATAAAATAATTACAAAACAGTAACACAATATTTTATAAATTTTCTGAATATTAAATTATCATACTGTTTATATTGTATTTAATGTAATACCTTGTTTATGCAACAAAAGCAAATTGGAAATAAATACTAATGAAAAAATATCAATGTGTTACAATGATAGGGTAACACTATACTACAATGTGAAATAATAGAAATATTAATAACCATTGACAAAAAAATGCTTGTAGCAATCCAATTAATGATAGCATAAAACATCAAAAATAATATAATGTAACACAACCAGACATAGGCCATATACACAGCTTACGTCTTTAACACTCTATTCTTAACACTTAGGACACAAAACCGTATGTTTATCTGTTATATCAATTCAACAGGGGTATAGAAAGGTCAGGACGTCACTGCGAAAGGGGTACATTTTGAAACTAAGCAGCGTGCGATCGCAAGTCAGAGGTGTAATTAGCGACAAGTGATAGGAGAGCATTCAGGCCACTTTGGCTTCCTGGTGAGATGCCAGATTGGCCCAATTGCGTCGCATACCCCTTGCCCTTCCGAGACAAATGCAGGGTAAAGTTCTGTGATAGATATTGTGACCTGGTTTAAAACAAGGTTTTATACTTCTAACCGTGTTATACTAATCCTGTCAGGAAACAACTTAGTAGTAGATAACTATACCAAATTGCTACTGTTTTAATGTTGTAGATTACAGAGTAAAAATTACTAATCTTTGAACTTTTATTCAGAAAGTATTCCTTTTTTGTCAAGTTAAGTACGTGTGCAAAAAAAGCCAATGTATTAGATTAAATAAAGATGGTTTTGGAATTAGAAAATGCAATGTTTTACTTATCCCACATAATTGTTCTCCTGATATTTGTTCTTATACAGTATACGTAGGCCTAAAGTGTTTGTCTATAATAGTTAGTTTTCCATCAGAACAAGCATTGCCATATCAGACAACATTTGTACTGTAGAAAGCAGTAGGCCGCTTCATGGACCCGCCAGGTTGGATGAACACTGAAGCATCCAGCACCTACCTCTTCTCGATTTTTAAGTTGGTGAGCAAAAAAAAAAAGGAAATTTCGCCCCAATGGCTGTTGGTGGGATAAAATGGTCTGAAATTTACTACTTTACTGTGACAAACCTTTGAGAGTTTCTTGTGCATGCTAGGTTACATCTGATGAACATTTTTATTTTTGGTAAAATATTTCAGAAAGTGGTAGGTTTTGCATGTAAATTTGGTAGGCGGTGATAGCCTACCGCTTAAATTGTTAGTGTTGGCAGGTATGCATTGCCTATGTTTGTCGAGGTGGAGGATTGAGGATCATCCTTCATTATAAGAATCTGTTTCAACTGTTTAACTTACGTCCTCTGGCAGTCGGGAAGATTTCCAAGGTTTAGTATGCTTTTTGTTTCTATTGGGGGAACTTTCCATACTTAATGGACATTCCATTTTAGGTGAGTTTTCACCATACCAACAGGCTTGACAGGGTTTTTGTTCATATCATGTTATTTAAAATTAAAAATTCAATGTATGAAAGGCAGCAAAACTCTGGAATCTCCTCCTTCCTTAAATTTGTTATAAAACTAAACTTCTTAAATAGTTTTAATGAATGGTTAAATGAACTTTAAAAGTATTTAAACTTTATATCAATTTTTGAGAGTTTTTTCTTATTAAGTTTAAGATTCTATTAGGTATATATTTTGTGTTTTATTGTATTGAACCAGAGTTTAGAGAAAATGACCACTGTGTTTAGACTTTGCTCATATTTATCTGTAGACATGCCTTGGTCATTAAACGATTCTTATGTCAAATTTGTCATAAACAACAATTTATACAATATAGAGTAACATGACATAATTGGCAAAATAACAATAAGCACAAACATTATAAGTAGGGAAAGCAGGAAGTAACCCTTAACCTTAAAAAAAAAAATTATTATAAGCGTCAAAGCTACCGGTAAATGAACATCTGATGATAGCTTTTAAGGACGGACATAGGTGGCAGGAAAAATCTAACACAAAAGATCTGCAAAATAAGGCAAGTTTTATTTCGCTTGTCAAACTTAAAACCGAAAAAACGCCCATGCCAGTCGGAAATGGTGCCCATCACTCTGGACCATCCCTTCATTAATTTCTAGAACCACCAATGTGTAATGATGCTTCATGTCAGACATGTGTAAATAACTACTTACCACAAATCTTTTGTGGCCGTCTCGCATGGTTTTGGCAGACGCTACCTCAAAACTTGTCCGTCCTTGTTGAAACTTGGCAATTTTCCCAAGATCATATTCTTTCTTTCGATGGCAGCTTCGTATACCATCTGCAAAAGACAATAAAAATAAACTAATTTAAAAAACCTTCCAATCAAAAGGTAAGACCTTAGTTTTTTTTATATTTAATTAGCCACGCTTAAAACAATAGACAGGTGCATCATTAAACCTCACTGCCAATACCAGTTTGAAGTTTATGAGAATTCAAAGTAGTGGCGCTGTAGCTTGGAGCTTAATGTGCTTGCCTACCAATCCCAAAGTCCTGGGTTCAGTCCTGACCAAGTGCTAGGATTATTCCCATGACAAACAACACCATTGCATAAGCCTCGTAATAAGTCTTAATTTAGAAGCGTGCTATAGTATATTCATCCTATAATTGGCATTTACACAGTTGGATGTGATTGAAAAAAAGTGGATTTATTTCATTTTATATATTTTGTAAATAAATGTTTAATTTTGATATTGATATTTAAGAGTAGTTGTCCATAAAAATCAAAGATTTGGTGGCAGATGTAAAAAAATGGATTTCTCTCAAATTTTTACC
>JAOTQE010065575.1:0-17819 GCA_025631205.1 Nesometra sesokonis
CATATCAGCATCTAATTTGGTTAATAATGCATGCAATGTATGCATATTTACATCGTCATGAGCAGGTGATTGTGCTGATTGACTACCACTGCGTAGCCGTCTACTGCTACCGGTGTCGCAACTGGGCTTAGCCTGTTCAGTTGACTGCATAATGCTACAGTTTTAAATCAAATGTTGATAAAAAAAAAAAAAGCGTAAAATTCAAAGATACATACACGTATTATAATCGTCTAAATGCCCTGATGATCTGAATTAAAGTAATGTCAATAGTTGGTCGGAATATCTGGTAATCCCCGCAGCGCTGCTAAAAACACGTCCTCACTCCATGAAAGCTATTCCTATTTACGTTCAATATGGCTGAGCGGTTAAGGCAGAGGACTGTAAACTATAGCAAAAACAACAGTATGGGTTCTAGGCCCGCTTGCACCATGGTTCTGGTAGTGGAACAAGTCTTCTCGGATAAGGACTATAAACTGTAGGCCCAGTGTATACAGTAAAATGGTTCGTATGCACTGAAAAAATACTCAGTGGATCTTATCAAGATTAGTAGGGTGTTACCCTGGTGTACTGGTCTACACATTTCCTGCTGAGGACAACAGAATGTAGTCCCTGTTTTGGGCAGTAGGATATGATGTGACCCTTAGGGGAGGAGAATATCATTGAATGCATAGACATGGTGCCCACAATGCTGGTGGCAAGTTACCTCAGTGACTTTAACAGCCACGTTATAGATGTCAAATTATATATTTATTTTTATTTATATGGAATTGTAAGCATTTTGCATAGAAGTTGTAATTTCACACAGGTAAAATCAACTCGTACTGATCAATTGATAGTGTTCTCTGGCAAGATGCTTTGTCCATATTGCTACTTTCCACCCTTATATAAATGGGCACTTACATTACACATGCAAATGTACTGATTGCTGATGTACTTTATTGAATGACACAAATGCAACCTGTTAGATACTGTAGGCATTTCTTTTATGATGATTTTGTATAAGGCATATACTGTATAATATTACAATAATAATTTGACTTAGACTTGGTAAAACACTATAAGAAAACTTATAAATTGAAAATAATGAATGACCAACATTTTTAAGGGATTGTTTATTTTGTTTAGTGTAGAATTGATAAATGATAAAACCAAATATTTATTATTGTTTATTTTAGAAACAAAGAATGTCCAACATGCAGAAAGAAACTTGTGTCCAAGCGTTCTCTTCGGCCTGATCCAAATTTTGATGACCTCATCTCCAAGATCTATCCTAGCCGAGAAGAGTACGAAGCCCACCAGGAGCGCGTCCTTTTAAGCCTAACAAAAAATACAAATCCTAATGCCCTAAGCAGTAGCATAGAAGAAGGCATGAAATGGCAAGCTATGAATAGAGCACAACGCGTGGTAAGTCTTAGAATACCTTATTAGGCTAAAAAATTAAACCTTATTGCCTCTAGTGGTAGTATAGAAGAAGGCATGAAATGGCAATCTATGAACAGAGCATAGCTTGTGTTACGTTTTTATGTACCATCTTAGGTTATAAATACAAACTCAAAGAAGAAGGCATTATGCTACAACATGTGGTAAGTTAGTATACCCTCTTCAGGAGCGGATTTGGGTGGGGGCGAAAGCGGCGCGTAAAAACGTAGTTGCGTCCCCCGCCCTCTTAAATTAGGTGCTCCGGGTGAAAAAAAAATTTACCATAGAAACCTAAAATATGCGTAAAATAGGGGTCATGAGCTTTGTTTTTTCTTGTCAGAATAAAACTGGCAACAACACCCACCCGGACCCGGAAGTGGGCCCCCCCCCCTTTCGGTGGATCCTGGATCCGCCCCTGCCCTTAGACTAAGAACAGAAGCCCGAACCTGGAAGTGTGCCCCCTCTCCCCCCCCCTTTCGGAGGATCCTGGATCCACCCCTGCTCTTAGACTTAAGAACAGAAGCCCAAATATCTTAAAAAGTAGCGTAGAAGAATGTATGAATTGGCATGGTATGGGAACATAGCTCATATTAATTAAATAAAATTTAAACAAATAAACTTATCATATCATATCTTTTAATTAATTTACCAACAGAGAAAACAAAATCCAGTTAATTTACCTATTGATCCACAATTGGAAGTACCTGGAGAATTAGAACAAGTAGAGCCCCCACAGAAGAGAACCAGGACATCAGATGAGTCAGATGCAGACGCAGTCTGTGGCTACCAACCTCCTCCTATGGTACCATCTCCTGTAGTGGACATGCCTCCTCTACCGCCACCACCACCACCACCGGCGGACACAGTGAGTGAAACACAGAATGTTGAAGATGAACCAGCTACTGAAGATTATGATCAAGATTATCATCAAGATGCAGCAACGGAAACGGAGCAAGAACCAGTACAAGAACCAGCTGAGCCAGTACAGGTTGGTGAATACTAAACATTAATACCTTGTGAAAATATGATAGACTTAGTGTAGCTCCATTGAATTAACAATATCATCAAATTAGATATAATATGTTTTGCCCAACTCTGACATTTAAAGCCTGTTTTCCTGTCGATCGTTATTCCAAAATTCGGCGATTTGAAACGGCGTTTTCGATCGTTAATTTTGAAAACTGATGATTTTCACAACGATCGAGAGGAAAAGGGGTCACTTTCGACGTTAAAAAAAGTTTGACAAGTTGGATCGTCAAAGTTAAACCGAGTTCAACTTTGACGATTTGGATCGTTAAATTTGGGTGCTCGCAAGGCAAAATTCCTTGCGGCAAGAATTTACATGTTTTGGGCCTAGAAATAAATCACACATTTTGTTTATTTATTATATTTTCGGGAGTTGTAACTTTCTTCAGAACATAAAATATACAATTATCTAACTAATATATAAAAATTGCAGTTGAAAAGCTCGTTAAATCTGTTTTATTCTGATTTTAATTTGTCGCGAATATTTACGAATTTCGTTGCGCACAGCATAGTAAAAATATAGCGGTCCGGCGTGATTTGAATTTTATCATTAATTTTTAAACTTTTTTATAACGATTCAAATTTTGGAATAACGATCGACAGGCTTTAATGTACCAATACTCAGTACAGTTGACAATACTTGTTAAAAAATTGTTCTCGGGTGGGAAACATTCGCCAGGTAACTAGCCTGGCATCTGTACCTCTAGACCACCGAGCTTGCACTTCATGGCTAGGGATAGAATTCAAGCCCAATAATCAGCGGGTACTGCAATGAATGTAAGATAATAATAATAATGATAATCAAATTGTAATATACACATGATTGAGTGCCCTGTTTAAATAAGCCAGTGACATATTCAGGGGGAGGGGGTGCTGCAGCACCCAACCCCCATCGTCAGAGGTGGGAATAATTCACTATATTTATAAAATTGAGGTCTATAAGTAGGGACAATGTTAAGCACCCCTACAGTGAAACCAATTTCATCAAAGTCATAACTTTTTTTCTGATTGATGTATTTTATTGAAGATGTTGTTTATTTAGAAAGAGAAATACATACTCCAAGAAATGAGATAATTGCATAATTTTTGTTGAAATATTAAATCCTGTCACAATGGCTTGTATCTCATTGGTTGGAGTATGTATTATACTTTCTTACTTAAAGGTGATTAGTGGACATTTCAGATAATGTTTATTATTAAGTACTTTATAAAATTCATTTAGTTATTGAAAGCAACAAAATTTAATGATCACAAAATTCATTAGGGCTTCAATAGTTGAATTCACTAATGATTGGAGACTTTTATTCAAAACATTTTGAATCATCCATTATTGTCTTTTATTTATTAATTAACTTGTTTTTTTTTACACAGATGCAGGGCTTTGATGACTTACCAATTTGAAGTAAAATTGCCATTACCAAAACTATTGTCCTGAGAAAAATGAAACAATATCAATTTATCAACCCTTAATTATAAGGCTATAAAAAATACGTTTTATATTTCCACTATTTTATATATAATTATTTTGGATTTCATAATTTAACCATTGTACTGCAAATATAAATGATCTTAATGTTCATTATTAAATTATAAAAAGGTGCTTTTGAGAATACTGTGGGTATCTGTTCTGGGATGGAGTTCCAGAAACAGGCAGTTGATGGTATTAAAGACCTTGAATGTTTAACTTAGATCTTGAGATTAATCTTTTCTTCTTTCATGTTTCCTATTCAGGAAATAGAATTGGTTTTTAAGCCATACCCATCTGAAGAAAAAGAAAAGAAACGAGGAAACAGTCGATATTTGAAAACTACCGCTAATGCCACAATAGACCACCTTGCCAGATACTTGTCCATTAGAATGTCCATTGAAAGCAAAGGTCAGTGTTTCATTGGATATTCAGTGTTTCATTGGATATTCAGTTTTTGTCTACTGCATTGTACCATGTAATTATTATGAATATGTAGTGGAAGCATTTGGTCCAGCAGTGGCGTTTTGGACTTCCGATCACGAGGTCGGTAGTTTGAGACTCACTCTGTCAGCTGTTTGTGTTCCTAGTCAAGACAATTTATCCACATTGCTTCTCTCCACCCAGGATTATAAATGGGTAGCTGGGAGGTACAATTGCCATATGTGCTGATTAAAGCTGCAACATTGTGGAATTGATTGTATTTCATACAATGACTGGGTAATAATAGCCATTTCATGGTTTCAACTGCGCATGTGCATGATTAAGGTCAAGTCATAAAATGATGCACGCCTTATTGAAAGGAATATAATTGCCACGCTTCGTTTTATGATTTGACCTTAATCTTGCATATGTGTAGTATTGTGAATCGGTTAGGGGCCTTGGCAATAAGGCCTGTATAATTGTCACATAATATTGTTATTATGTTTCCATTCACATAAAATGTAAATGGAAATGTGCAGTTATACCAGATCTAAGGTCGTGCTTCCGCAGGAAAAAAAATCCGATAAATGATCGCGATAAAAGTTATCCGATAAAAGTGCTGCAGAAACGGGGTTTAAACCTATTGTGACATGATAAAATTATCCGATAATTATCCGATTCTACTCCGATAATTATCCGATAATTGACCTAAATGCGATAATTTTTAAATTGTTACCTTTGACCCGGGGTCAACCTTGATCTTGTTTTTGGGACGATTTCGCCGCGGTGCCATTATGGTGCCACGCGAAGGAAATGGAATTCACCAGAAGTTAGTAGCTCACAATGCATTATGGTCTGCATTGAGTTTGCGCAGTCCCTTTTTAAAAATTGGTTTGATTGGATGAAATTTTATCAAATAATCTGAAAATCTTGCTGAAACACAGCCTAAAACAAAATTTGGAGAACATTATCAGTGTGCATTCAGTATGTGTACTATGTTTAACCATTGGTGTATGTTCTTTTTTGGCTCCTTAGTCGCTTGGAAATGAAATTGGATCGAGCAGTATCAAAAAAATGCTGTCAACCGATTTTCACTAACCTATGCAAAGAAGCATGCTGATATTTATCTCTTAAGTTTATAATGTTGTATCTTGATATTTTATAATTTAAGTTACATTAGATATAAATGTGATAACTAATATTTTGCGAGTTTTCATGTTATTCTGATGGTAAATTTGTACTTTTTGTAAATGTCTGACTGCAAAATGCCTATTCTGAACCATAAGATTACAAAATCATTCAAGCATAAAATTACCATTGCAAAAAGTCTATTCTAAACCATAAGATTTCAAAATCATTCAGGCATAAAATGACCATAATGTTGACAACAAAGGGTGCCACCTATTTATTGTGACATCAGCAGTTTACAACTCATACGTACTATATAAGAATGTTTAGATTAGGTTAAACAATATAAAGGTGAAAATAGAGTAAGCGTCAAAAGGATCTATCTTACTGATCGTTCATTCCCCTTTCTTTTAACATGCTGTGCTATATTTTTATTCCAGAAAGCAGTAAACGAGCAGAAGCTACTTATAAGATATATGTATCAACAGGAAGTGGACAGTATACAGTAAGTACTTCCTAAAAAGTAAATGCTTCTCACATGACTGAAGCTTGTCCCTAGCTTAATTAGCGTGATGAGATTAAGATTGTGAATTTGAACCACAATGCTGTACTAACCCCTCCCAATTTTAATGATAAGTCATGGCGTAATCACTGAAGAATGGAGTTTAACCCCTTCACATGGTGTTAACCCCACCACTGTGCAGGACATTTTTAAAATAGCATTGTGGTTCTGAATAAAAGCCACAATTACTAAAAGAGGTTAGTTTGAAATTTGCTTTGTGTGTTAGAGTGGGAAAATACATTGACTTATAAAAGGGTAAGGAAAATTTAGTAACGATCATATATGGTCATGTGTCAGTCATTTCAGATTTCCTGTTTTTCAACAATGTGACAAAAGCATAGATTTATTATTTACGGCTAAATGGTAAACTTAACTCTGTAAAATGGCAGCCCCATGTAGGCACCTACTATTTTGATTTCGTCAGCCTCCGTCATAAACATGTAAGTTAAATAATCATAACTGTTTTATAATTATTGTGTTTTTAACATTCTTTTGTTTTACAAATTATTTACATACGTCGCATATATTTTATGTTGTCAATGTCTTCAGATTTGGATTAAATTTACTTTCATTTATTGATACATTTGAAACTTCTATAAAAGATTGCGCATGCGCAATTTCGACATAGCAACAGGATTAGAACGTAACCTGATTTGATTGGTTGGATTCCGGAATAGTAGGAGTTTACATAGAACTGCACTTTTGGCTATCTATTCTGTGGAAGTTCACCATCTAGCCGTAAATAATAAATATATATATACAAAAGCTACTTTTCTCAAATACAGGGGGTGTGTGTACTGTTGTAAAAAAACTGTTTTTTAGAATTATTTTTTATGCTCTCTAGAGTACCTGAGAAATGCAGTTCATCATCTGATTACCCCCATGGTATTAGGGCACGTAGTGATAAGGTTAAAACCGATTTAAATTGAAATTAGTTATAAATATAAACATTTTAAAATTTGAGCTTTCTCGTCTTAAAATCTGGGGCTCAAAGCTGATCTCTCCTACAACTGCTGTCAATACCATTCCCTAATCCTGATAATGAGACTTACAATTATGGAATTTTGAAACGCTGTTTTAAATATTTAAAATTGTTTCCTTAATGCCTTTTATCATAAGCATGATTATTCATACAATCATTGAAAGATGATTACTTTCAACTTCAATGATCTGAATGTTATTTTGGCATCAGGACTGACATCAAAAGACGCCTTTTCTTATCAGTCATTTGTCAATTGTTATGTTTATGATCAACTTTCTAAATTGCCATTTTTGGAGAATTAACATTGACAAGAAAATAAGCATTAGTTTTGAAAGACATAGTTCCCAAGTGGCAAGAACAGACACTGTCAGTGTGATGTGAAATAAAAATATATGATAAACAACATCATTTGTTTTTTTTTCAGTTACTGAACGGCAGTCAGTCATTAGAACAAGTGAACGAGCTCTACTGCAAGGCAAACAAACCTTTGGAAATGTTCTTTGCAAAAAGTTGAAACTATTAACCAGGAAATCTAAACTTTTATATTGAAACTCTGGTTTAAAGCTGGTGACTGGTAAATACTGTTCAACTGTATACTTGGAAATAACTTGTTGAGTCGTCACTCTTCTTTAAGTGCGATATACATGCTTCAAGACCTTCCAGTTTATAACTTTTCCAGTGGATTCAGTGTTACACAAGCTGTTAATTTGGTCCAAAGAGTTTTTTTCCTGTTTTGCCTTGTATAACAAATAGTTTTACAATTTGAATTATGAGGCCAAGAAAACAAAATAATATCATTGTTTCATAACTAAGAGCAGTTTCTTGCCTACTCCAGCTCTCCTTGTAACTTATAACATGATCCAGGTATGATATTTCGTTGATGAAACCACATTTTGCCGCGATGTTCTTAATAAGTTTTAATGTTATATTGTCTGTTTTCCTAATCATGTTATTAACCATATTAAACAATATGTACAATTTCAGTAGTCAAATTTTAACCTTCATAGACCAGTTCCTATCAACATTAAAGCTGCTTTAAGAATTGAGTATCATGTGTAAAAGACATTACTTTTAAGTATTGTACCGTGGTGTATGTATACTGTAACTTAACCATCACTTAACGCATAAAGGAGCTTGACAAAACATAAGAAATGAAACATTTAGTTGATAACCAAAACTGTACAATGCAACTGCAGTCATGGAATTTAAACAATTTGCATTGCTCCAGAAATTAAACCTGGGGATTTAAACTCAAACAAGCTTCATTCAGAACTTATTTAAATCTTCCAGAGAAGAATTTACTGTATTTGAAAATACTGTAATAAAATAATAATTGCTAGTCTTCAAGATGGTGATTCGGTTTAATTGAAAGATGATTAAAAGGCACCCATTGCGTTCCACAGCAGATGGATCATCATACCTTTTTGATGTTTGGACCGTTATATTAACGACAAACCTCACACCACTAAAACTTCATCATCCGTTGGTGGCGCACTTCATTAAACTCTTAAAATACAGTAAATATATACAGACTTGGGGCAAGTCTAATTAACTGCATACACCAACTTTACTGATAAGATGTTACCACTTGCGTCTTTAAAGAAAGTGATTGCCAGGATGCAAATATCATAAATCAGCAACTAAGAAAGGAACATAAAAAAAAAAACAGTTGCATCTTATAATATAAAACAACAAAGTTTATATGAAAATAGGTAATAGGAAATTTTGTCACAAAATCCTAGTTTTTTTTAATACAGGTGAAAATTAAGAATAGTCTAAATCACGTTCATGTGCTGTTTAAAAAAAATACTGTACATGACATTTTTAT
Source organism: Nesometra sesokonis (assembly GCA_025631205.1). Taxonomy (NCBI): domain Eukaryota; kingdom Metazoa; phylum Echinodermata; class Crinoidea; order Comatulida; family Antedonidae; genus Nesometra; species Nesometra sesokonis. Next base: position 8,834 of record JAOTQE010065575.1, read on the forward strand.
GTAATGGTAATTGCAATATGCTTTATAATTGCAATATACTTTATATACATAGTAAATAGTTTCTATGTACTTATGTAACCACCACCCAAGTACAAAGAAATCAATAGAACAAGTAAAAGAGTAAGAGATTAAACAAAATATAAAAAAATGAGTTTTAAGTGAGTATTTTAAAATATGCATTATCAGTTAATTATAAATGTATTGGATCCATTTATTTGAATGTTTGATGGGAACATTATGTGTACATTCTCATTAGAGAGTTTCATCAATTTTTCCCTACATTATCAAAAAAATGTAGGGTAATTTTGAATTAAACACCTCACTGGCTTATCACATTAAATGTTTATAAAGGATATTGAGTATACTGTACAGCTAAGCAATCATGTGGAAACTAATCCAATTATTCATTGTGACAATACTTGACAAAACTTTCTAATAAAGGATATGAGTAAACTATACAGCTAAGCAATCAATGAAAACTAATGCAATTATCCATTGTGACAATACTTGACAAAACTTTCTAATAAAGGATATGAGTATACTGTACAGCTAAGCAATCAAGTGAAAACTAATCCAATTATCCATTGTGATAATACTTGACAAAACTTTCTAATGGAGATGCACACCTAATGAATAAATACTTCAAAGTAGTACATACAATATGAAATGTACTGTATAACAGTAAATACTGGTTGTATGTTGTATAAAAAAATTGTATCTTTATAAGGTATTTACAAGTAGATTTATTCTATACAATTACTTTACAAAACTTTCTAATGGGGATGTACACCTAATGAATAAATACTTCAAAGTAGTACATACAATATGAAATGTACTGTATAACAGTAAATACTAGCTGTATGTTATATAAAAAAATCATCTTTATAATTGTATGTACAATTAGATTGTACCCTGGTTTTGCCCTAGGAAGGTGCGATACGATCTAGTTGCGCTGTCTCCATCGTGGCTTATCGACTTTTGTGATGGCATGCCAACTGCTGTGATCCTCTGTGATCTCTGTTGGTGCAAACATCGTGGACACAAATTATTAATCAATCTTGTTGGTTATACATCAAATTTCCTTCTGTGGAATGGTGTATGACCCAGAATCAACTGGTGATAACTTCATAACGTCTTGAAATTAGATCACAACCTCGCTAGTGACAGGGCATATCCACATATTATGTTATCTGCCTTTTGTTCTAGCATGGACGCTCATATAATTATTTAATGCATTGATATTTCTATTGATATCTTTAGTCTGTGTAGGATTTTTTAACTTTTGCACAATGTGGGACTTAATAAGTTGTCAGAAAATGTTTCTGCCATCTCAGCCAATCATTGTTACAGTTACTGTCGGTATAGATGACCATTTAACTTTTAGCATTGCATGTGTTGAAATATTTCTACCCGAGTTGGTTGGTTCATACACGTCTTGAGAGCATCCACATGTGAGTATTTGTGAGGTGTCATTACAAAATGAGTCTTGATGTACAAAAACACAACATTGAGTTATCGTTATATTATAATAGCATATTATAAGCTTTAAGTTGGTTTTTTAATTAAGTTCATAACCAGAGAAAAATAATGTTAAAATACAGTAAACATGAAAACACTTTATCGACTTTTTAATTTAAATTTGACTCCCTGCCTATTTTTCCATTGGTTTTGAAAAATAACCTATTCAATTTTGTTTTAAGAAACAGGATGTGTGTAATTATAACTTAACAAAACAACAGAGATTTCATATTTATAACATTAAACTTTCTGCCTGTTTTTTGTGTGGATTTCTCAAAATGACATGGCGTACAACTCGACTCATTTTGTCACAACACCTCACATTTGGTCACAACACCTCACATTTGGTCAATGACTTATTGGCCAAAAGTTAAGGTACAGCAGTTATAAACAACAAATGAGTTATCAATATTTTATGTAAGTGTATGTATTGTATATATGTGCTCTATAAAATTCAACCATTAACCTCCGTTCACACAAGCCTATTATAGTAAATCTATATTTCAAACTACTAACCTCCATTCCCACCTAATTTGTGTCTTTGGATAATAATTATGTATTTCAAACCATTAACCTCTGTTCACACATAGCCTCTCGATTTCAAACCATCTCTGTTCAAAACTCTAATACTTAGTAAATTATATGCTGTAAATACCCAATGTTTTTGTTAGTTCCACAGTATCTATGCCTTTGTAAATGTCAATGTCACTTGTTTAATTTTGTAAATAAAACGTAAGCGTTGTCTTTGGAATAATTGTAATTATGTACATAAGCTTAAACAATGGTGGCGCCAGCGGCGGGTGGGGGGCACCCCGTCGGGGAAGATTGACCATTCTCGAAATAGTAAAATAAACATAAAAATAGGCCAAAAGCGGAAAAATAGCGTGGGTTTTTTTGCTCATCGAAACCAAACCGGTAACCACGCCCACCCGCGCCCCCATCGTTGCCCTCCCCCTTGACGGGGTGGGGACCATGCCCCCACCCCGTCGGGCAAATCCTGGCGCCACAACTGAGCTTAAATCTATGTTATTTTGGTTTCTACTATACCAGCGTATTGGTGGCAGAGCCAAGCCAAAGAAGGCTTAAGACGCAAAGATAATTTTCCACAAAGAGGCCGAAATTTTAAAAAGTTCAAATTTTATTTAAAAAAAAACGTAGAATAAAACATTTAACTTCCATACTACATTAATAAGTTTTTGACATATATGATAAAAGAAAGTTTTAAAAAATGTAAAATGATCCTGCTTAGTCAATGTAAAAAAAAACAAATACCGTTTTTTAAAAACTTACATTTAAATGTTCACAATTTGATTGTTTCGAACTTCGCAAGGAAACATTGCATGAAACTAATTTTTATGTTAAACATAATAATGCGTAATTTTAGAATTTATAAATAAATTCATTTTCAGTTTTTCTACTTGTGCCTCTTTTGGCTTGCCTTCGAGCCTTTAAAAATGCGCTGTATTAAGCCTGCATTATTTTGAAAGCATTGTGATAGCCACAAACAATATTTTATGTCGTAATATTTAATGCTTATTAGGGAATAATAAATCAATTTTTGATTAAATAATAATGTAAATCTGTTTACATGTTTAATTTCGAATGACTACTACTAAGTAAAACTAATCATCCTGGTTTAAACAAATTTATTTTATTTTTTTTTATTTATTAAAATTTGGATAGGCCTACAACATTATCCTGGGGTCCACATAGCCGTTATGGCCAGAGGCTAATATAATGGCATCCGCTTAACTATACTCAGGGAACAGTAATTTAACTGTTCCCTGCTATACTTAACAATGAAAATGATACAAGAGGTAAAAAAATAAATATATATTTAATAATTGATGAATGAATGAAGACAAATAATCTTATTAAACTAATGTAGATTATTATATTGCTTATTTTCTAACGTTTCTGTAGGGATGCCCTAAAATACTAATCATAATTCAAATCTTGCTTCCGGAGTGTGGATCCAGGATTGTGTGGTTGAACGTCATAACGCGATGGTTTTGCGCTGTGGGGTCCCTATTTAAGCACTTTACTACTGTTCAGTGGCGAATCCAGGGGTGCTCGAGAACCCCCTTCAGAGGAAAAAAACAATGAAATTGGGATACAAATGTGAAAATCTGGGCCTCAATCACCCCCTTTAGTCGAAATAAGCACCCCCGTCCCCTTCAGAGGAAAAAGACTAAACTCACACTATAAGGAACGTGTTTATGGGGTGCCAATAGGGAAAAGTAGTTTTTTTTTGCTTGTCAAAATTTCAATTGAGGTTCGAGCACCGACCTCCCCCTTCGCCGATTCCTGGATACGCCCCCGCTGTTACCGGTATTTTTCAAGCAACTAGCTAAAATTATGTTTTATTTCAATTCTATGGGGTTAAGCCTGTTAATTCTTAAATCCGCCATGTCACGTAATCCATCGTATGTTAAATCATTTTACCGAATGTATACATCTATGTCCAATTGCATCGTTATGATTAGTTTTACTTTCGAATTCCGCCACACATTTTGTACACTGCTTCCTTTTTGAAAGAGTGAAATTTTACTGATATCCGTATCTTCCACTTGGGCCATGATAGGTTTCAAAATAACACCTACACTTCAAATAAAAAAAAAACACAAGGGAACCTGGAGATTTTTTGCCGTTCATTGGCATTATGAGTTATTGTGTGGGACAGGGGCGTATCCTGGAATTGGATAAAAGGTGGCGACCCATGAGGTGGTCTATACTACCTATATCGATTTTGACGAGCAAATACTGTATATAGCTACTATTACAACTAATATTTACCAGTCGATTGTCTTATAACCTAATAAGAACAACTTTCGTGTCATTTTAAATCCCCTTCATTCCTTGAATAGGCCTAGATACGTTGAAGGTAGATCATAACCTTGTTACATTATTTCAGTACATGAATTATAAATTATGTTGGTTATTACAGGCCCTATTGATTCTTTGTATTTTAAGGTCTGGGAATACAGTGCTGTATATAGAGAACTTACTCGACTCGACATTTTATTCCCAGTTTAAGTGAAGACTTGCCAATACAGAAAAATAGGCATTCCACCAGAAAATAAATATTTCTTCGGGAATGATTTTATTGTTACACATTAAAATTAATAATTAAAAGCATAGAAACATTTTAACTAAACGGAACTAAATGCGACACTTTTAAAAAGCATTTATTATGTAAAAGAACTTTATTTTCGATTATTTCTATAGAGGGCCATTGACATTTCGGTACAACCACTATGGAGCTGAAATGTGTGTGCTATTTTCTTCAAACGAAAATTGGAATTTGTTTTAAATGTGCAAGAGTGCCATTTCCGAGCATCTAAAAGTGCAATATTCTAAAATGTTCGTAGTGACTACCTCAGCCACGACCATGGCGGGGCTAAGGTAAATCACGCTAACGGTATTTGTTTTTGGATAGGCCCTGGTCAGATTATCAAACCCATGTGCCATCTCCCCTTCTCCCAATCAGTGGCGTATCCAGGGAGTGCTTAGGGTGCTCAAGCACCCCCTTCAGGGGTAATAAAAAATTAAATTACTCCATGGTCTGAAAGGTGTTTGTAAATGAGAATGTTCGTAAATGAGAAGGTTCATAAAAACTGATGAAATAAGGCTTGGAAGACATTATTTGTGTTTATTTTGTTATCTTGGTTGTTGTAATGTTCTGTTTGAATGAATTAGGTGAAGAAAAATGCAAAAACCAAACAATTATCATCAACAAATTATTGGATGAATATATAATTAGCCATTATTCTAATGACGTAAGTGGTTAAATACCGTTTGTAAAATAGTAGGTTTGTAAATGAGAAGTTTGTAAATGAGAAGGTCGACTGTAGTACAGTATACGGTAAACATTCAATATAATTGAATTCTTTGTTGAACTGAGGTTTAAGCACGTAAATGAACAAAAACAATTACATTACACAGGCCAAATTAGGTGCATGGGGCCGTTTTATGGTGGTGGAGATTTTGGAAAAAAGTGTATTTAGTTAAAATTTGGTTGATAAATACATTATTGTCATTCATTCATTGATTAAATTAGCCAAAATCAACAAAATACAAAAAAAAAACAGTTCATATTGTATGACTTTGTCATACTCGCTGTATTTTTTTGTTGACAAAAAGCTATTTTGTTGAGACAGAATACTGTCAACAAAATGCTATTTTGTTGCGACAAAATGGTATTTTGTTGACAAAATCGCTAATGTCCCAAACGGCGCCTCGTAATATTACTCCTTCAAACGCAATTTCCTTAATAATAAACTTATCATGGAAACTATTTCTGAAAATTACTGTACTCCCCAAAACGTTTTGAATACAATTTCCGGGCATCTAGAGGCGTCATATTTCAACATTTTCTTACTTCGGTCCCAACAATTGGCGTGAGGTAAATTTTCCCCTTATATAATGAAATTGTCAATATCCCAAGACACTATTTCTAAAAATTACTTCTAAACGTTTTAAATGTATATAGAAGCGTCAATCATAGTTCATTTTTTTTTACCTCAGCCACAACTAGCCCATTTTTTAAAAATTAAAATAATTGTCAATAACACAAATCACTATTTCTATAGAAATTATTGCTAAAATATTCTATTTGAATGCCGTTTTCGGTCATTTAAATGCATATGTGACTGAGCAACTCTCTTCGGAAAGTCCTGGATACGCCCTGGCCCATGGTGAATGAGCAATGAAACAAACACATACAACATTTAATTAAGCTCCAATTTTGCCAAGAGCTCGCATTAAACATTCAACTCTCGAAATATTGTCTGTCATATTGATATTGTGATAGTATTCCTACTGTAAATTGTTACAATACAACACATGGACACGATCTGTCAGCATTTCTTTGAGCTTCCAATTCCCGCCGAGCAGCTATAGACATGTATACACTACGACGATTGCTCTGATTCAAACGATACTCTGGATCATCGCCATCGAATCCATAGTGTGGCCATAAACGACCATGATTTGACGACGGAGATGCCACAATTCCGAAATCGCTATCTGTTGCATAGTTTGACCATAGAGGAACATGGTTTGACGACGGAGAGCTCACATGCTGACCATTCTTTCGCCATAGCATAAAAGTCACTCTTAAGTTACGCTGTGAACTGAAGTTAAACCACCTGGGTATATCTCCAAGATAGCTTGATTTTTCCATGTTGGGGAGCTTAAATGGATCATCCTCACCTCTTTCAAAACAGATGACTTCAGTAAATCCCGCAGCCTGAGCAACAGATCGAAAAAACTCTGTATTTCCGCCTTTCGAATTTTCTAAGTAGAATAAGTAAGCACCGGGTTTAACCTCTTTTAATAGCTTTAAAATTGTTATTCGTGAATTAGGCAGCACTCTAACAGCTGATATAAATTTACTACACGTGATCAAATCGGCATTTGCTAGAGCATTCTGATGATGAGGATAAATATCATTTCGATGACGCCCGCCAACCTCCAGATGAAGATAATCTGCAGATATATTACAAGTATTTAGTTGAGATGACAAACATTGAAAAGCAGTTCTCCATCTTGTGTGTTTCTCAAGAACAGTAGCCTGGAGCCAAACATATTTACACTCAATGCTGTTTAAGAACATTCTTACTCCAAATATGTCCGTTCCAGGCCCGCCTCCTAATGCACAAACTCTCAAAGAGCCGGATTTTAAAGCGTTTCTTTTAAGTATCTCAAAGTTACCTTGGTGATAGCATTCTAATAAGCCATAAAATGTGCCATAACATAATACTGGGAAATAAAGAAACACATAGCAGGCTTGGTACGTTGGATCGTCGAAGTCTACGTCTCCATTACCGGAATTAAGTGACGAACTCAAATAGCTGTTCTTTAGCTCGTTTATGTATTCCTTCAATTCAAAATGCTTATTAGAATAGACTAAAATACTCCGTACTCCATTTCCAGTGATGGACAGAACAGGCTTTCCCAATGGATGAGAATTCATTGTTATAGGGCCTACAACATGCGGCAGTGGTTTCGTGTTACACTACTATTTGTTGTAATGCAGTGCTATTAACACTGCCAGTTCCGTATAATCGATAGGCCTCACAATACCGATTCTACACTACTACTCGACTGTATTTTTTGTCTCTTTCTATCTCAAAATCGGAATTTCCCGTGATGAGCAATGAATGACGTAGGCCTACAGTAACCAAAGCACGTTGAGCAATTTTATCACATTGGCGCAATAAGATTTTGGATATTAATTATTACAATTAAAAACATATATTGAATAAAAATATATAACATAATATAATATAAAATATAGGCCTATAATATATATTAGTTTGCCTATCTTTCCAAATAATTCTAATAAGGCATCTCTTCTGATATTTGCATATAAGCCTACCACCTGTTATGCACGGTATAATACGAGGGGCGTCATCGGGTTTTTTCAAGGGGGAGGTGCCTTTGTATTAAAAAATGAGTCCTCTGATCGTTAAATGCTGTGGGCGATGGCCGGGGGTGGGGGTATTGGAGGGGGAATCAACTCCCATAGTTGGGAGCTTTGCAGTTTTTAACTTATGGTGCGATCTGGTGCATACCAAAAGAGGAAATTTAGGTATTATAACGCAATGATTACATTTCTTAAATACATTTTTACAAAAAATAAAACAGAAATTATGCAGTAGTAGTTTACAAATACATATTGCTCACAGTCAATTTTAGAATGTAAGCAGTGATTTTGTGCACTCAGTATACATTTGTACATAGTTAAGCGTTATCCTGTGAATCGTGAAGTGAAAAAACATAACCTTGGTTATCAAAGATGCTCTCTTTAGGCCTAGTGCAATTTTTAAAGTTAATAGTTGGTAATAAAATATCATGATTCTCGCATTAGAGAGAAACACCGTCTTCCCTCAAGCTTATTATGTACATTAACACTATTAGTCATAAAATGAAATTCGTCTTCCCCCGGAATTAACGCCCAGTTTCAATATTTGCAGCTGTGTGCAATTTTGCAAAATAAGATCTTATATATCATGCTTAAAAAATAAACAATAATTTTCCTCATGGAAGAAATGCTTAAATACGCGCCTGAACAGGACGTATAATCTTTATTTTTGCTTGCCAATTTTACAATGGGGAACACGCCCACCGCGACAGGAAATAGTGCGTCCCTTCTCTCCCCCACCTCCCAGTGGCGGCGCCAGAAATTCCCCGACGGCAGGGCAATGGAGCTTATTTGCCGTGTTTTGCGTGCTTTTTTAGCCCGTTTTGGTGTTGGGGCTTCGTGTACCCCTTTCCATTACCCAACAAAGCCCCGACGAAACCTTAAATTTCTCCCCGACGGGGGGAGGGGGGAAAAGGTCTCCCGACGGGGGAGATGTATCCCTCCCTGCATCCATGCATCGTCGCGGTAAACCTATCGGCGCTAGGGGTATTATCCACAGGGCCGGCGGAACGTTTTTGAAAGTGGGGGCCCAGGGGTGGT
>JAOTQE010065586.1:0-17819 GCA_025631205.1 Nesometra sesokonis
CATAGTGTACACGTGAATTTACCTAAAAGTAACTGCGGATCAGCTAACTCGTCAAAGTGACGAGTTCAGTTCTAGTTTTGTTTTTTAATTAGTTCCATAGGTGGAGTATAACCAGAGAAAAATAATTTTGAAATGTACACACTTGAAAACACACTTTGGAGAAAATCGACATTACAGACAAACAACTGTTGACTTCCTGCCTGTTTTTCCACTGATTTTGAAAAATAGACTTTACAAAATGTCCAAAAACATGTTTATTGTAAATAAACATACACAGAATGTTTGTAATTATAAAATTTAAAGTAATAAACTTCCCAAAACAACAAAAATCTATTTTTTTAAATATAATTCTGCCTTTCTACCTATTTTTGTGAATATCTCAAAATGACCTGGCGTACAACATGACTCCTTTTGTCATGACACCTCCCAAATTGTCAAACATGCTTTTTCATGTGGGTTAGTCAATCACATACAACTTAAACCAGGCAACTGGATAATTATATGGTGATTTACAATGAGAAAACGCATACCTGAGGTGGAGATTCCACTGTGAATGTTATCCTTCCCTGTGCAACGCCACCCCAGCCTGCAGCATCCTTGGATACAGTCAGTGAGACAGCAAGATAGCCTGACCATGGCCACAGTAATGATGAATGTGATATAGCAACCTGAAAATAACACATGCATTATTAAACAAAATTTATTTAACTCGCCATTTGTACCATAATTACTTTTATCTGTTACTTAAGTTATTAAACGGAAACTCATTTTGACTCTGAGGGTGTCAACAACCATGGGGGATCTCAACAAATTTCACATTTCTTTCACTTTTTTCTTACATTTCAATAAATGTTAAATGTGTTTGTATCTTTTTATTTTTTTTTTAAATTGTCATGTAATTAATGTCGTGGTGGCTAGGCTGACAAGCCACAAGTTACTTCTTTTTGAAGTTTCCTTAATATAATAAATGTAAAAAATCTAGAAAGCCATTGAAGAAACTATATTCAATTAAGAGATAATGGAAATGATATAAGCATGAAGTAAGTAAAAATATCATCTATGAGTCAAAGTCTGTTGTGCTCAATTGCACATAGAAAGCACGAACAAATGTAACTGCGTATCAAGGATCACTCTGTTAAATTCTGCATTGCATCAATGGACTGTCCACAAAGGGAGGGAAATGAACCCTACTAAGTTTTCGCCTAGTCTATTGAAAGATGTACTAAGTCCTGTGTATACATTTTCCAGTACACTGGATCTTTATTTATAAGTCCTTATCCATAAGATCTGTTTCATCAACAGAACAGGAGCCTCAAATACATGCTACTGTAAGGCATATAGATTGCCCTATCACTCACAGACTCAACTCGCAAATAAACATTAATAATCAAATGTGTTATGTACTAAATTGGACTCACCTCTATAAAGTTTCCATTCTGGGGAGTGTAAGGATGCCAAACAGGTTTGTCAATAATCCTTCCGGAAACTCCCATGCCATTCAAAATAGTCACCTGAATTTAAACACAAAATAATTTCATTTTTGTGGTAGAATGGATAATTTATCATAATTATAATTAATAGTTTGGAGTTTTGTGTGTTAGATAATTAAACATGAACAATATATGAATAGTTCAGATAACCCAAATTTGTTAGAACTTTTTCCTGTTATTAAGCAAAGTACATGGAAAACTTAGGGTACATTCAGTCATGGTTTAAAGACTAAGTGTTGTCAAATACTGGGTGATGCATTTGTTACTGCTACAAAAATTTTGCTGGTCACTTTTCCAAAAATTATTCATTCAAATTTGATTAGCCACGGTAGACTGATTGCAATTTGTTATTAGTCAATTCAAACTGATTGACAGCCTCTAATCTGGCAATTACTGCTAGCATTAATAACTCCATGGATATGGCCTTATCAGTAGTTTACGTTAATCCCAAGCATGTTCAGACAGAGATAATACATGTAGTATTGTATTTCATCAAGAATACTCACATTAACAACAGTAGGCATGCCTCCATGGTAGATAGGTTGTGAACAGTAAGGCCACATGTAAGGACATTCAGTTAAATCAATGTAGCTGGGGCTCAGACTGAAAACACAACAAAATATATATGAAAGGTTTTTGTTATGAAATATTTCTTTTGTACAAAAATATAATAATATTAGCTTTAATCAGATATAATTAGAGATAAATTACAAGCTTTGAATTGATTTTTAAATTATGTTTGGTATAAAACATAATTACATTTACAAATGAACAACTTTTGAATTCTTATTTATTTTCATAGACTTTATGTACTTCATTATATTTTCATTGATTATTACCTATATATTGACCGGGAACTGAAATATTTAAAGATTTTTTCACATATTGAGCTTAAATATTCAGTTGGAAGACATGAACAAAATTTGTTACTGTTGTCTCCTCACCAATGCTTGGACAGTTAACAATATATTTGTTTTGGTAATCAAATACCTGCCTTGTTTGGAAGACGATCACTTTAAGTTTATTTTATCTGTTCTCTGCTAGCCAATAATTTCACACTTGTACAAAGTTTATGAAAACCACTGTTTCTCTCTCTTCGAAATGCATTGTTCATTTAACATCCAACAGGCTCCTATATTGTTCCACCAGTGGTTTTAAACCTCTACCAAATCCCACTTTCATAAACTGAGTTTTATTCAATTTTCTGCAACCTTTTAATTATTTTATTATAAAGGGTTTTGGGGCTTTCAGCATAAGGTGTTATATCAAGTTTTAAGTTAATATTTTTAATCATTATTGTATTTTGAGAAATAAATGAAGCTGGTGTGGTCTACAAAACAAATAGAAATATACGTTGTAGTTTACCTTGCTTGTGGCTTGTAATTACTCAATATCTGGTGTGCCCTTACAAGATCCAGCTTACCCATTCCTTGTTCAAAGATGTTAGCTGTAGGTAGCCGCCTAGCTGAAGCCATCAAGGCTTGCTTCATACTAGCTGGATTCAGTACATTACCTTTCTCAATAACAGCACTAAAAACCAGAAAATGGACATACATAATATTGAAAGATAAGTTTAATGTTAACAGATGTTCCAACCTCCGAGGTCTAAAAAATTTGGGAGATTTTTCAAAATGCGCCCTCTACCTTAAAATACTGTGCCATCTACTGCGTTTTATGATGGAAGGGCTGAAAAAAAAACAGGCCAGCAAGGAGTTAACTAGCACCAATTATGATCAATTTTGAATGATGTACGCAATTATTTATTTTAAAAGTACTGTATTTATTGATTAAACATTATTATAAACCAAATTATGGTGCTAGAACATATTTAAATTTTAAAAGAAAATCGGGAGATTGCTTCAAAAAATTAGGAGACTGTTAAAATTTCGGGAGACTCTCAAACAAATCGAGAGGGTTGGAACCTCTGAGTTAATTTTTTCTACTTTCACCGGGACATAAAAGGCAGAGCCTACTACAATTGCTAAAGGTACATTGAGATAGACTGGTCCACACTAAGTCAACAGATGAACCAGAATAATTATTGGATTGATGATAAGCAAAGGTGGAATAAAACAGAGGACAAGGTCAACCAACAATATGAAAATTAAAAAATTTAATCTTTACCTTGCTAGAAGTGTTACAGCACCTGCAACGACTGGCGATGCCACAGATGTTCCTGATAATGTACGACAGCCACTCTTGAGACCTGAACCCCGGACTGCAGAACCATAGGTGACAATATCAGGTTTGACACGTCCATACCCTCCTGGCAGTTCCTGTAATTAAAATATAAAATGGTAACCATAACTTTGGTCATATCTCAAAATTCATTCATTCATTCATTATTTACAATGGATTTCAGTACTGATGACATGAACGTAGGGCATGAACTGGAACTTGACGATCAACAAAACACATTAAAATGTAATACGGTCATAAATTCAGAGAAACTTGTCTATTTTAAATTTTTTCTACAATTAATGCCTGGATGCAAAATCAGCTGATGAGATACAGGGTGACAACGCAACACACTGAGTTACACTATGCGCAGTGGCATTGGCATGACATCAGTATTTTCTAAAATCCACTTCGTCATGAATCGAAAGCACAAATGCTATTTTTTTAACCATGAATTGTAATATTTTGCAAGAATAGCAAAATGTAGATAAGACTGAAAATCAATAACTAACTTGCACAGGACATGTAGCAGGTAGATATAATAAAATACATTATTAATTTAAAGCATTTTAATAATTACATATTTCGCATATTTACCCATGTTGTCATGCCCCTTGATGAGAACTTAGCTATACTGTCTTCAAAGTTGATACCACCAACACCAATAACATCCATCTGATCTGCTGGGTTATTTAGAGTACTATCAAAATGTAATAAAAAAAAATAACGTTAGACCTCTTTCACAGCCTAAATCTGACACCAATAATATCCCTCTGAATAACATCAAAATAGTGGCTTTAATCATTTTGCCACCAGCACTCATATATTCCTCCCACCCTTTGACTCTTTTATCACTGACTGTAAAAGCTCTAAATTTTACAGTTGTTATGATCTGAACTATTAGACGAAAAATATACAGACGTAATGTTAAAAATTTCTAGGCATGTTAATTATTTCAGAAATAATAAATGCACAAATTTCCAAAGAAATTTAATTTTGGTGGATTTTGGAAGGAATGCCCCTTTAAATTATCTAAAATTGAATATGTCAATAGTTCCAACATATTCTTTATTTTATAATAAATTTATTTCTTACAATATAAAACTATACAACAAACATATCTACTGAAAATATTTAAAAATCATTCACTTGTGAACTGATTTATTGGAATAGTTCCAAGAATAAAACTGAACTTTATTTACATCCTCTCTGGTCCCCAGATAATTTAATTTGATAAACAAATAGTGTACTTTATAATTTAATAGGTTTGTTTTCTTATGCAATGCATTATAACTTTCATTTCATTTATTCTTCTCAATACAAAATAAAACACTAAAAAACACAAACTGATAAAATTATAGAAAAGAAAACAAAAGGAAATTAAATCATGGTTATTTTGAAACTGGTTTAATCAGTATCACAGATATAACACAAAAAAAACCCTTTGTTTTATTTAAAAAAGGTACACCTGAAACTTAGGATATAAAATTCATCACATCTGTTTTATAGTTAAAAAACCAGAAATGTTTGTGAAACACTATGCTCTCGGTGCATATTCCCCCCGAATATGGTTTAAGCCATCAAATTTACCGGTAAAAATTACAATTTACCAGTAAATCTTGTTTATTGAAACATGATATGATTTTGATTCTCTTGTATTTTTTCCCTTCTTTAAACAACAAGTCATGTTTTTTGGACAGTTTATCAGTATAAATTTTTCAATTGGGAGAACACTGCAGCGGTAGTGAAACTTTGATAAAAACACATAATAATAACACATGATAAAAATGCAGGGTCCAAAATGAGACTAAGATAAAAGCATAAAATAAAAAAATATATATATTTTTGAAAAAATGAATGAGTGTAAATAATGAGACATGTTGTTAAGGTTTATTTTTTTTTTTTGAGATTTAAAATTTACAATAGTGATCCATAATTATATGTGAGGTCTCACCACAAAATGAGTCACATCGTAAGTGAGATCAAATTGAGATAATCACCAAAATAGGTCAAGTCCCATTTTTTAGAAATTTAATTTTAATCAATTATGAGTACTATGGTACTTGCATTTCATTATAATATACTTTTTAAGTCAGTTTTCGTGCAGGAAAGTGACCTTCAGGCAGATTTTTTGAGATTGATGTTCTTTTGTTTATATATTTTTCGATTGCTTATGTGTGATTTTCTCAAAACCATGTTTCCATACTTGAGAACTTCAAATGTTCATATCTTTGAATATACTTATCCAGTGTTATTTAAAGTGGGTACCAATAACACACTTTTGGATTTTTCTACCATGATACTCATTTTGTGGTGAGACCTCACATATTTCATAGAATTTCACTTTTCAATAATGATATTCTTTCAATGTAAATAACAATTTCAAAGCCTTACCCGTATAATGGTCCATCATTGCCAATAGCTGAAACCATTATTACATTGTTTGCTGTCAGTTCCCATACCTAGAAAAATGAATAAAATAATGGGAAAATGTCTTTCTATTAAAATCATTCTAAGCGTCTTAAGTTTAAAAAATTACATTAAAAGGGAAGCACAGTTTTCATTTATAATATTCAATGTTGAAAAGGTCAGGTTTTAATTAAAGTCATAATGTGGGGAAAATACTGTTTCAATTATAGAGGATTCCAAATGAATTGTGATGCATCTTTTTAATTAAAATACAATGCAGATACTAGAGAACATAAAAATAGCAATAAAAAAAACTATATTATGGTTTGTGGGTATTTTGAGGATTATAATGTAATGTTATGAAAAGGTTGACAATATTGCCTGAAGCAAACTTTTACAACAATCTAACTGTATCAAAGGCATAACAATGCTACATAAAACAGAAAACATCATCTACACAAACATGTTATATTACTAGCATGTTATTTATTAGTTGGATAAAATATATTGCTTTATTCATCATTTATTGTGACTTAAAATGTATATAATATTCATAATTATTGTTAAAAAAAAATCTATAAGGATTATGGATATCTTTATTACTTAGGTATTTTTCATAATCAATAATAGCCAATTGTGCAAAACACCAAATTAACTGGTTGTTCTAGTTGTGTGTTCGCCATTGTGCAGCCAGTATTTTACAGTACTGGTAGTACTTTAAACGATGGCCTGCACAAATGTACTGTTCAATACTACATAATATTGACCTTGTTAAAAACAGCATAATTGAATAACAATATAATTCAATTATTCAATTATGCCATTTTACTTGTTTTATATTTATGTAATATTGAATGCCTTTGAGGGGGATACAGAAAAATATTGTTCGAGCTGTGGCGAAATATTGAATGAGTCGAAGAGTTCAATATTTTGCCACAGCAAGTATAATATTTTTTAGTATCCCACAAAAATAGGCATTCGATATTATAATTATTATTCAATGTAGCTTATTTGTATGTACCGATTTGTCAGGCCTGAGCCTAGTCCAAGCCTAGGGTCTAGGCCTGCCGCACCGGTGACCAAGTCCTAGCTTCTCGTAGCCTACGTCTTCAAAATTAAAATCTTTGTCCTTCTCTCACGAATAAAACATTAACAGCAACCCTTGTAGGTTTCTTTATTAATTAGTAATTCTTTATAATTAACAATAGATAGTTAATTGTTTGGAACATTGAGTTTTAACAGGTAGTTAAGCCTAGCTGCCTCTTGTTGTGTATTCGTCACTTATGTAAAAACAATTCTCCCGCTTGGCGGAGTGACGTCAACGGCTAATATCTCACTATTCGCAGGTGGATACTACATAGTATTCAACCGGTCAAAACGGCAGAATATAATAATATTTAGTACTGAACTACACATGATTAATATCCAACTTCCCAAGCAACTGTTACCAGAGTTCACCACATGATAATTGTTTATTCGAAAAACTGAATGTTGCTTGTTTAGTAAATGTTTGTAGGAGTAAATGAGTTGTGCAATTTTGCAATTAGATATAACTGAACAAGTAATATAATTAAACTTTACTCTACCTTGTCTACAAATGGATGGTCCATAAAATCAGGTCCACCAATGCTCAGATTTAAAACATTAATTTTCTTCAGAATGGCATAATTAAAGGCATCCAGGAACCAAGAGGTATAAGATACCTGTACAATAGGTAGAAACAAATTTAGTGCTTTAATGATAGGGTTGTGTTACAGCAAACACATACCATAGAAAAACATTAATGATAATCAACTTAAATTGAATTAAGCTCATCTGTAGTTTCTCACTGAATTTAGAATTAGTTGATATCCATCTATCATTTGCAAAAAGCCATTTCTTGATATATCAAAAGACAACAGACTTGATAATCAACTTTAAAAGATACAAGATACACTTTATTGTCAAATATATATAGTACATTTGAAATACTTGCCACGTAATACAATGGTTCAAGCGAGATGCTTTATACAGTGTCGAATGAAAAAAGATAAACTATCACAATTTTAAATAATAATTAACATCACCTCGTAAATGTATACATACATAGTATATAAACGAGTGAAGTCTGAGTTAAATAAAGTTGTAGTGATAAACATAAAGGAGTTTCTAAACCGATTTGTTTTTGGGCATCCCTGTGTTAGTCAGGCTCTTCTTGATCGGTTTGTAGTCAATATAAACTTTTAATAACATGGTTCATTGTTATTGGAATATGTAGTTTCACCAGTTTAAAATATAAACAAATAATATTGAACAGGAAATAGTGTCATCAGTGGATAGAATTGGTTTTATAAGATGTGCGAAGAGTTATGTACTTGGTAGACCTAGCCTAGAAATATCTAACTTTGATACAATATCAAGAGCAAGAATTGTATTGGATACCTTAATTTCGGGGTCTTGTTCTAGAGTAGATGTCAACTGTCAAAAGCAAAGTAGCCTAGGCCAGCCTATCTGAATTTTAACGATACAGGTAGGCCTAGCACTGAAGTACTCAATAAAGTCACAAAAGCCCATTTCAAAAGTTTTTAATGGAGGCTTGAAGGAATGGCTATAATCTATAGAGTATATCTATGTAATATGTTAGATTTATTCTTACCTGATTATTGGTAAATACCCTAAAGATAAAAAGATCAGCATCAGGGGCGAACCCAAGACATTCTTTATTGCTGCTAATGACACCTGCTACAAATGTACCATGTCCTAAACCATCATTTAATGTCTTTTCATTTGTCCAATTAGTTCGTTCTTTGACACGTTTAAAATGAGGGTGGTTTTCAGCAAGTCCGGTATCAAACACAGCTACCTTCACACCTTTACCTGTTGGAAAAAACAAATTTGAAATAGGGGGATAACAAATTTTAAAAAATAAATAAAGGATACTGTTTTAGCACCTTATGTTACTTAGAAAATATCTTGCAATTGGGTATAATCATTTGATTTTTTTTGTTTGAAAGTAAAAATGTTTGTGATATTATTCTGTAAAAAGTCTAAATCTAGAAACCCTTGGCATGGCAAATGCATAATGCCTACAAGCTGATGCATATATGGTAGTGTGGATGACATGCTATCCTATAATTCAAATCTAGCCAAACTAGATCAGTACTTAAAAAAATTTATGTTTAAGGTAAATTTTCAAAACTTACCTGAATAGCCTAATTTCCACAGTACATCAGCATGTAAAGCCCCGGTGATCTGTCGCGGCAGCGCCCTCAAGAGTCTACGACTATTATGATGGTTGTTACCATGCCAAAATCCACTAGTACTCTGTAAAGGACAAAATGATGAAGCTGAAGTTAATAACCTGTGACAGTAATTTATTCTGATGATCCATATGTAATGAAATTAAAAATTAGGTTTGGACAATATATAATCATTGAATGATGCCACAATCTACATGTAAACAAAATGCTGTTAAAACCCATAGCCCATAAACACATATGCACGCTGCAATCATCTGAAAATGATGAATAGAATGTTTTAAGTAAATTTAATTTAATATTAGTGTTAGCTATGAAGCTTTGGCATCATACACCTGAATGTCACTGCCAATCTGTATGCATTGCTAATCAAAAATCACAACCAGTTGTACTGTGTAGTATAAATAAAATTGGATTCAGTATAATTACAACCACCTGGGTAAAAAGCTACTTGGAGTACAGTGATACACAAAATTTAGGGATTCATAACCTCAGAGCCTGTACATTTGTTACCAAAAGCTAAAGCTTGGCCTGTCATAAAGTCATCAATTAATTGCACTGGCTGAATAGGCCAATAATTTGACCATGTAACCAAACTATTCATTGTATTTAAGGTACTTCCTGTTTAACATGGGTTGTTGGATATCAAGTGTAAATGCTAAGTTTTGGTGGGTTTCTCCCAGGCAGTAAAACTATGGTTAAAAAAAGAACACGTGTTTAGATTATGCGTGTAGTAATACTAATATAAACTCAGCCTTGGATTACCTTACACCTTACATTAGATACACTCCACTTAATCCCTGAATTTGAACATACCTTTAATAGGTTATCCTTAAATGCACTGAAATATTCATCCACCCTGTCATCCAACTACAGTAGACCTTAGCAGAATGACATTTCACTCAATGTAAATTTACTTTAAAGTCAAATTTCACCTTAATGAAACTTACCAAAGCCAAGCTGGTCCTTTTCAGAGGTCGAGATGATCGCCAGTTTTGAGACCAACATCCTTCAAGGCAAGGCTTTCCCTTCAATGCTACCAACTCCTCATCTTCTGACAAATTTTCTATGAAAGATAAATTAAAATATCCTAATATTAAAAGTTTAAAATGAGAATATTTGTTAAATTTGGTAATTTAATGGTTTGAATACTTTAAGTTTCAGAACAATCAATAATGAGACAACTGAACTAATTTAGGGCATAAGAAGATGGATACCATAGAGCAGGTAAAGCTCAGGAAATGATTTAATGCTGACAATTCTAGACAAATTTTACCCGAATCAATATTACAACATTTACAATAGTTAATTTGGTAACTACTTAAGTATTATTGATGAAATGGTTTTTTTTTTTTGAAAATTGAGATTGACTTTGAAGATCTATGTTTTCTATTTAATTTATTCCATACCTTTGGTCCATGATTGATAGGTGATGCTTTTTAGCTCACCTTTATTTTATTTTAGTTCAATGCAAAGATTATACTTGTTTCCAGTACTATAGTGATACGACTCAAAAGTATGGAATGTAATTATTTTAACAGATGTGGACAACAATCATCCCATATGAAATTTGTGCATAAACAATGTAAAGTCATAATAATAGATATCATATTTCAACAAAATTGTTTTAGTACAAATTGGAGTAGATGGATACATGTTTATATTACTAATCAGAAGACAAGAATCAACAAATTTAGAGTTGAATTCCTCCTATAGAAAATTTAAAAAATTGTACAGTTTTTTTATTATTTATTAATTTATTTAAAATATTTCCAAAACTATTCTATTACTTTTATTGATCACATACATGGCACCATTGATTTGATTTGACCTTGTCAAAATAATGTCATTATCTATCTTGCACATGCTTTTGTAAGAAAACACAATTATGATGAATAGCTATCCGATTGCTTTAATATTAAAAAATGTTTCTTCTTTTGTTTTTTACTTTGTACAGAATGCTCTTGTATACAGGAGCAGTATAAGTATTTTCTAAAACAGGAAATGATTCCTATGAACAAAGCAAATCAATTAAAAGTATACAGGAAGTTATGTACCATACAACATTCCATCCTAGTATGCTTAACTTTAAAATTATAGATCTTAATGACATTCCTGGGCATTTATTCAATTGTCATTATAAGATAACAATTAAAATGTATTCAAAATAGGAATGGTCTATAAATGGGTGATTTTTTTGTTTTCTTTTAGTTCACAGTTTTTTGCGTTCCATTACCCAGTCTCAACATAAAATGATAATATTTTTGGTCTGAGGTCCAAGAAAAAAGTGTGCAAGGCAAAAAGTCAACATGGCTGCCGTTTTCCCTAAAAATCATGTTTTTTGGCAATAACTTTGTTATTTTGAGGTGTTTCTATCTGGTTGTGTATCTTGTGTATTTTTTCGGGATCAGAAACTATGTTTATGCAACAATAAATAGTGGCACCTGTACAGTTAAGATGTATTTTTACAAAATTAATCTATTTTTAACCTCATTTTTAACCATGACTATAAGCTGAATAAAGGGGCAAAAAATATAAAAAAATGTCATTAAGTCAACATCCAATGGTTTGTGGATCCTTCTGTATGCACAAACAGATTGCGCAGCCCCAAAAACCTAGGGCTAGACACCAAAACCAGATAAAAAAACCCCAAAAATGACAAAGTTATGGTTAAAAATGTGATTTTTAGGTAAAACGGCAGCCATTTTGGATTTTTGCCCTGCACACTTTTTTCTCAGATCCAGGACCAAAAGGTTTTTCATTTTATGTTGAGATAAGCTAAATGGAATAGAAAAAAAACTGTGACATAAGCAAATAACAAACAAGTATTTTTAACCTTGATGTATATTTATGCATGAATGATTTTTAATCTTACATTATAGAATATGCATTTTGCAATTATACATTTTGAAATGTAATAATACCATTAATTTTTTTATTTGATTTATTCAGTGTAGAACACCAAGGATAACCCACGAAAGTCCGAAGTGGACTTATTTCCAGGGGGGTCCTTCTGGTGGTGATTGGGCAGTACACTGGGAGACAATCCACTACTCTTTTTCGAAAAATGCACTGCGTTCTTTAAGGTGCACATGAACCATGCTGTACACAGGACCAACTGCTTAACGTCTCATTCGAAAGACGGTGTGCTAGTAACTTGTATTTCGACCCTCCAGCCAAAACACAAGGAGAGTGGCGTGGTGTTCAATCGAACCATGAGTGAGTCACGGTTCAGCGCACAGCACAATGATCTCCACCAGCTAAACCAACTGAGCTAAATACCACTCTCATTAAAATAATGTGGAAGTTTACAAGATATTAATTTTCACATTTATATTTAATTACTAATATAATTTAAATTCCAAGTCGCAGATAAAAATCAGCTATGATTCTTTTCTTAGGTTAGCACTTATCGGTTAACCGCATTTTTCATTACTACTAGCAACAAAGGGCACACCTGTTGTTGTGATGCAACAGTTAAGAACTAAATAGACTCTCCTTAAAGGAAGTGACTTTTTTATGACGATGACACTGTCACCACCGATGACAATAATGATGATGAAGATAATAATGATGATGTATAAAATAAATTTACTTAAAATAAATGATTCAGGTAATTCTTTTTTAATAGTACAGGGATCAGACGGGGTATACAAAACCGGGGGTTGGTTTGAAAAGTTCAGTTATGGTCAGCGATCAGAAGGGTATATAAAATTGGGGGTTTGTAAAATTCAGTAAATGGTCTTTTTATAAAGGTTTGTTCACTACTTATTGCTTCATTCATTTATCAGTTGATATTTTTTGGCGATTTTAAATATTATTTTTAACACATATTTTACATCATGTGAAGATGATCAATGATTACTTCTTTAGAATTTCCAGCTGATTTTAAGGTAACATTGAAGGTTCATAAAATTGAGGTATGTAAAATTGAGGTTTCACTGGAATAAACATTCCTAATTTTAATAAATCAATTGCAAAACTGATAGAATAGCACATTTAAACAATAGTGATCCTTATTGAGAAGCATTTAGTAGTCGATTAAAATGGTAAAATTCACTGTGTTGTAAGGAAAACCATGGACATTTCTGATCCCCAGTTCATACAACACTCTCCTTGTATCTCAGTTAAGGGATTGAAATACAAGCTAATGGCACATTCTTTCAGATGAGAGATAAAATTATTGGTCCTGTACAACATGTGAATTAGAGAATTTAAGTTTTTCAGAAACGAGTAGGAATTGTCTCAGTGTACTAACAATCACTACTAGAAGAACTTCATATTCAACAATAATTACAGTCAACTCTCCCAATACCGGACTCTCCACAAACCGAAATTCACGAAAAACCAGACTTTTTTAAAAGTCACAAATTTTTCCTATTATCTTAATTCTAAATTCAGAATACCAGACTTTCCAGAAAACTGGAAATAATTGCCGGCCCGAGGGTGTCCGGTATTGGGAGAGTTGACTGTATCTTACACCTTGTTCTTGACCTTTCTGAAATTTCCTTCGCAGATATTAAATTTGTGTAACTTGTTAACAATCAAATAGTTGTGACTTTATCATAACATTTGTTGTAATTTTTAAGCAGATAATTATATAATATTGAATGCCTTTCTGTGGGATACCGACAAATACTGTATGAGATATGGCAAAATTATTGAACGAGTTGAATACAAGTTCAATATTTTGCCAACAACAAGTACAAAATTGTTTAGTATTCCCCAGAAATAGGCATTAAATGTTATAATTATTCAAATAATTTACTTTAGAATTTTAGTTTGTCAAGCGTACCATCCGCCTTGCTAGGCTCTACATCTTATAAAATAAAATCCATGTCTTTCCCATACAGATTTTTGCGAAAAACTGCAATAACAGTTCTTGTAAAGTTTATGTACTATGGTATTTAGGCATTAGTAATTGTTTACTATGATGGTAAATTGTGCGAAATGCAGATTTTTTAACGGATGGTTCTCTATTGGTTGTGTCATCTCCATTTGCAGGTTGCAATGTTGTCCTGCCCCCTACTCACATCCAGTTTCTCGCATAAACAATCGCTGTGTGGCACAAATCTAGTAATCACAGCGGCTTGAAGGGTATGATATTATTCGTGCACTATGTGGTTGAAATAATTTAATAATAATAGCCCATGATGGCTTTATGAAATATTTTGAACCTTGAAACAAGTCTTAGTTTTAATGGATTATCTTTGGTGTATCACTAATATTTTTCCATTGCAATCCTTTAATTTAAACATTTACAAGTACTGTACCTGTGACCAGAACAACTATATTCACACCACCATACTAACCTGTTTCATGTACTGTTTTTAGTGTTCTTATAACTCTGCGTTGTGGAGTGATACGCTTCACAGCTGGGTGGTCCAGTAAGAAATCTAACCAAGATGTATTTTCAGCATTTACCAACTACAAAACAATGTTAATTTATTGTAAATGATTAGCTTACCATTGATAAAATTAGATGCAATCATGCTGAATTTAAGAGAATGTGACCAGAATTAAAGTATGTCAGACTCAGTCTAAATTAGTTTGTTCATGCTTGTAAATTAGGCTTCTTTATAAAAGGTTCTATAGAAGTTCTATATACTTCTTATAGAGAACTTGTTATAGGACTTATGTTGTTTTACAGACCCCTAGACCCCTCCCCGTTCCCCCGCCCACTACCTAAAATTAAACTACAAAAGGTTGCATCTTGCCAGACTTGTTAACCACTTGTGTCCTTGTAATATCAATATCTGAACATAATAACCCCGCACCTAAATATGGTAGTAATTGACAGGAAATGGCCATATGTGTACAAGCTAATCCAAAGAAGGAACTGTAAGTCAACAAACTGAAACTGAGTTATCTATGATGAAACTACACATTATCTTTAACATGCAAAAATCAGTTTTATGTGAGGTCTCATTGCAAAGATGAACAATCAAAGTTTGAACATTCAGAATGTAAGTTTTGAGATTTAAACTGCATTTGAAGATTGCTTATCAGTATACCGTGACAAATAGTGTAATTGTGTGCTTTTTGAAAATGTGTCTGATCAATATCTAAAAATTGTAAATGTAGTATGAAGTTGAATGCTTAAAAATTTTGAAGTGAAAAAAAATGAAAATGTTAACCATTGTTTTGTTTCTGCCTACTGTGCAAAACTAGCTTTGTGACATAACCCTTTGGCTTAGCTCTGCCACTTGGCCACGCCCCCTCCCCCTTTCGGAAAGTAAAATATATCAATATTATTGACATTGTCTATAAAACGAAACTATTCAGCAAGAATTGATCCCTTAACATGCCCCTGACTCCAAAATTTCCCGGGGGACCATCCCCCGGGAACTGTACCGTCTCCCCCCTTCCGGCCCCCTTTTCCAAAAGTCTGCATCCACCCCTGAGTATTCCTGACAATAGAAGAAGCATTTTAAACATGTTGTAAAACCGCCTTAAGACTCAGTGACTGTCTGCTAGGTGCAGCGGCGGCGCTACGGGGGGGCTACAGCCCCCCCGTCGGGGAACTTTTTCCCCCTCTGTCGGGGAGAAAATAAAGGTTTCATCGGGGGCTTTGTAGGGTAATATCAAGCCCCGCCACCAAAACGGGCTAAAAAAGCACGCAAAACACGGCAAATAACGTTTTTTTTTTTTGGTTGTCAGACTGAAACCGGAGACACGCCCACCTCGAAATTTACCTTGCCCAACTCGTCGGGGGACCCGTTCCCCCTGTCGGGGGCATTGCCCTGCTGTCGAGGAATTCCTGGCGTCGCCACTGGGTAGGTGTGCGCATATCAAGCGTTCTGTAAAATTTTACATTTTTCAAGATAATAAATAGTAATATTTAAATATATCCTCACCTTTAATACATCGAAGTCACTAGGGTAATGACTAGCAGGATTGTCCCTTCTTAATATACTCCATGTTATTACTGTTTTACATTTGTTTATTGCAGCTTCTATATATTTATATCGACTCTGTGTTGAGTAGTAGTTGTCAAATACTACAATATATTCTACAAAGAACAAAAAAATAAAGAATGTAATTCTTATTACACATACTACAATTCTACTAATTTATGCATCTACATACTGTCCCTTAGGCAACTAAGAATAAATTCCCAAACCATTCCCAAAGGTATCTTTCAAACTTTAATAAATAAATAAATAATTATCTAGGACAGTTACATTGTAAAATATTGCTAGATTGTAAACCCAAAACTAAATTTAAAACTAGAAAAAATATTAAGTTTTAAGCTAGGTTTACTCTATAACTAAGGTTGAATTAAAACTGTTTCTATCGAGAATAAATAAAAACTATACAGATTGTTTTACAGTAATTGTTATTTTATTCTGAACAAAAAACTGAAATTTTGATGGTTAGAAACTGTCAAATCTTCCAAAACCAGTTCGGCCTGTCTGGTGTCCAACAGCTCAACTTTGTTCTTCCTTTCTTTAGTAATATGCATAGAAAGGTTTGTTAGTTTCTAACCATGGTCTACATTTAGGAGAATAACTCCTTGATGTATGAAAGGCTGAAACATGGTATGATGGAATTTACATATTGAAAGGCACTTCTACAACTTTCGGATACAAGCTGAGCTGGTGAGGTATGTGGCAGAGCCAAACTAAATCAGACATGTCGCAAATGCCAGTTTTCCACAATAGACAGAAATTAAAAAATTGTAATTTGTTAAAAAATTTAATTTATTAAAAAATGTACAGTTCATGCAATAAATTTACATACTATCTTAACAATTTTCAGATAAATGATCAAAAAATGTTTAAAAAATGCAATTTAGAATGACCTTGCTTAGTCAATGTGATACACAATTTTCAAATGCAGTTTTCTCAAAATTACATTTTAATGTTTGAACTTTGATTATTCATAAGTTCGCAAGGGTCATAAAATGGTATAAAACTCATTATTCTTGCATGTTAAAGACAATAATGTGTAGTTTCAAAATCCATAAAAAACTCAATTTTCAATTTTTTAAGTTATGTCTCATTTGCCATGACATGCCCCATAAGATGAATGAGCATGGCCAGCAGAGACATTCAGAGTGAGATTCGAACTTCTAACCTCAAGGTCTAAAACCTGGACAATACATGTTGTGCCATCCACCTATCGTAGAGAGAACCATACATTTTTAAATCAGTTTTAGGATTTTGGTTTAGATTTAAATTTATTTGTTATTGATTGACAGCACATTATTAAGGATGATCTAATACTGATTGCTGAGTGCTGATACCAATTAAATCTGTTTACAATTAGTCAGTGCATGGTCAGTGTCATTCATTAAACACTCAAAAACCAGGGAACAGTTAAATTACATGGAAAACTCTTGAACTAGTGAGCAATGTTAATTCAATTAACTCTCTATTCTGAGCTATTGTTTTGGTTTAACAATTATGAAAAATCAATGGTCATTATAAAAATATATAGAAAAATACTTTTCTTGTGTATTTTAACCAAAATTGTTCATTTCTGATGTTTTTATATTGTGTAA